>JAODUP010000800.1:0-110000 GCA_025642065.1 Paralvinella palmiformis | reverse complement strand
TGTTCCTACTGATATCGTACAGGCACGTTTTATACATAAATACACTGGTTTATATAGTATAAATAGGTTAATTTCAATAAGAAGATTTTAAGAACCTTACAAAATATTTCTTTACTTGCGGCGAGTTTAATATGACTAGGCAACATATTCCACAGCCTGTCAGGTGATGCTAGGAAATATTTATCTCTGTATATTGTTGTGTTGCATTTTGTTGGCACCGCCCATAGTAAAAAACACTCAGTGAACACGATTCACTCGGTATTTTGAATGTATGAAACAGGATCTTGTACAGCGATCTGAAACGTGCCGATGGAATAAATATGGTGGTACATGATCGCTTTTGTGAGTGCTTGTCACCAGACGTGCAAAACGGTTCTGCACTCGCTGTAGGTGGTTTATCAGAGCGAGGGAAATATTATATAACAAGCATGACCACAATTCAGTCGAGAAATTATAAGGGGTTTGGCTGAAGTCTTGTATGCCTCATTATTTATGCGATTCTGAATAAGTCGTATATTTATTATTTGATAATAACAGGACTTCCGTATACAATTCATCTGCTTCTCCATTCCTAGAGTATTATCCAATATAAGCCCTAGATTTCATACAACCATGGAATAATTTATGTAACTGGATCCTTCCTTAATACGAAGATTCTCAGCTTTCTTCACATGTTGCTTGGATTAGAAAACAATAAATTCTTCTCGTTATTCCATTTCAACATCTTGCTTTTCATCTAAATACCTAAGACTAGCATATCATTTGCAAACTATGAGATTTAATATTATGCCGTTTAATAATTTTACCATCTGGTTTAATATACATACAGGGCCTAAAACGGATCCTTGTTGTACACCAAAATGAAGATCTACATCTGGTTATCCGCGACAAACAGACACTGAGTTCTGTCGACAAAGTACTACTTACCCAGGTTAAGGCCCTTTCTTAACCAGATTAGGGGATTTTCCTTGCTTCCAAAAAAAAGTAATCCTCCTTGGTACATCCCTAGCACGTCTTCGACGAGGACGCAGAATAACTTTAATATATTTAGATCTACAATCGTAAGACGACGTATTAACAAATGACTTAACAATAAACAAAGCCTTCGCCGGCTCACTGCTACTTAAAGAACTAAAATTGCTGTTGTTTATACCATACTTATTGTGATAAACAACTTATCTTGTGTCTGGCAGTCTATAACGTTTAATATGTTTCATTAACTTTTTGCCAGCCATGGTTCCGCGTCTCGTGCGACGACGGGTACACACCCGATGTATTACAACAATGGCTATCTCATCACACTTGAACGCCTGATATTGTCAACACCTTGACTCTTCCAAAGTATTAGCAGAAGTCACGGTTGACTAAATAATAATAAATAATAATAATCTTTATATCAGACTTTCAGTCCATAGTAATACAGTAGAAGTAAGTAATTATCACGGTAAAAAATTAGATTATGTTCAATATCATTTTACATGATAACATCACATTTAAAAGAAACAAGTTAAATTCAAGGACTAATTGACTTACCACAGAAACTTTCCAACATTTTACATATATATACTTTAGATACATAATATATACATACAAACATACATTCACACACATACACACACACACACACACACACACAACACACACACACACACACACATGCCATCCACGAACAAATTGTCCGTATTTCGTACTCGTGACGTTTTAACTGTCTTTAGTAATCAATAAAGAGCGCCTCCAGATCTTTAGCACCTGGGTTCAAACCACGGCCCAGCTATGTCAGAAGGGTGTTTCATCTTTCACTTCGCCTCATTACATTTAGAGGGTACTCGGCCGATTTGGCCTAGTCTGTGTACAAAAGTGGCTGCTTACAATTTTTGTGGTTGTGTTGGATGCTTATTAGAGCATATATTTTGGATTTAAAATAAATAAAACGCATATTTTTTTCAAGCAGCCCATACACAACCCAACCCACAAGACAACAACCCGAACCAAACCCACAAGACAACAACCCGAACCCAACCCACAAGACTTAAGCCAAAACCCAACCTGTGACCCGAAGAAAAACTTCAACCCGCCCAACCCGACCCACGGGTCTGGGTTGGGTTGACCCGAACGGGTTAACCCAACCTGTGCAGGGCTCTAATGCTTATATATCATTTGGATCGTGACCTTTCTCCCTCCCCCACTCCCACCCTCCATCCATCCATCTATCTATTAATCAACAACATTGATAATAATAATAATAATATACTGTGTGTATACATAATAAAGCCTCGTTACTAGCAGGAACCATTCAAAGCCGGTGTACACTGATAGCCGAAATAAGACCAAATCAATATTATTTACTAATGAAATCAATCTAGAATAAAATAGTGTTCGGAACAGATGTAGGCAGATGAATCGCCTCTAATATATTGTGGTAATCTGTTCAACACAGATTCAATCTTCTTAACATTTTAACAGCTAGCATTGCATTCTGATGTGAAATATTCATTTACGTTAATTCACTAACGGCTGTATTTCTTCATCTGAAAGCAAGCATATACATTCCCAAATGACGATGTAATTTTTTTTCAGTGAGTGAACATCACTACATTTGTCTAGTAGAAATAAAGCTTTATGGATATTGATATCCCACTCACATGATAAAAAGTATGATTTCATATAAAAGAGAAATATGCACACACACACACACACACACACACATGTACATGCATACATACATACAGGAGGCGCTTCAATGGTTTAGATGGTAGCGCAGTTGGCCACAGATCTATAGTGCCTGGGTTCAACCTCGACTGGACTATGTCAGAAGGGTGTTTTATTTTTCACTGCGTCTCGTTACATTTGGAAGTTGCTAGGCCCAGATAGCCTGCTGGGTGTGCGAAGAAGTGGCCGTAAAGCGGCAACATTTACATAAAAAACATATATACATAAGTACACCCATACGAAACTCGTGTACCAAATCACAACAAATAAACGGGGAGATGTAATTTATTCGTCGCAATCATTCTAACTGTACAAATGTCACTGAAAGAAGCCGAACGATTTACAATCCGGTGAGAAATATCACAGAAAAACTAACACATGTAGAAATCAACCACCTAACAAATACGACATAACGTTAATACTGATCGTTTGTGCAATACTGATAAATTGCAATAATATCCAATTATAGATTTGTGACATGGTGCAGTGGACTACTTAGAATATTACGCTTAATCACTGTGACAATAGAAAGCGAATTCAATAACAAAACAAAAATATATTAACTATATACAAACATATGGGATATGCTATATACATAGGTACAACGTATTCTTTAGCTGGGTGGGTTGACTTAACTGGGGTTTTCCCACGCACAATGTCAATCTCGAGATAACAGAAAGATCGTAAGAGAAACTCTTATAATTAATGGCACGCCGACAAAATCTGTAAATGTTTTCATTTATTAACGTTTCTCGGTCTGCAATAACTTAGTTTGGTGATTTAGGGTAGAAAATTAAAAACAAAATCCATTTTAAGTAACACTACTTTATTACACTTTGAGTGTGAAATATAACTAGAATTGTCGTATATATATATATATATATATATATATATATATATATATATAATAGGCTTTGGTTGGCAGTACTCTGGAACCAGATTTTAACAGAAGCAACATAGAACAGAAAATAAAACACCCGTTTAACGTCTTAAGTGCTATAAAATGACCTCATACACACGAGGCTATTTCTGTCAGACACAAATTCGAAAACAAGTGCAGTTTGAAGGAAAATGTTTTGGGGGGGAAATGAACTGGACCGAAAATTTAGTTTTCCATTTGTATAAAATCAACTTTATTTCGGCGAAAGGTTTGGAACAATTTATTTAGGCAAACATTCTATGATACGCGATGAGGGGCCGTACGCATGCGCAAGATTTCGGGTACAGTTAACTGGAAGTCAACACATCACATTTAACAGCGTGTGAACCTATTATGGACACATCGGGACATGGTTGAAATGTCTGCGACACTTCTGCTAACAGTACTACAGCAAATGATACATCCGTGGTGATGGCTAGCTCATGAAATGATGACGTATTAGTCCGACACGTCAAGAATAAGTGGTGTGACGTAGTTGCTATGGCGTATGCCGAAGGAATGGCTGGGACTGACGCGTCTGTTTATGTATACCTAATGGAAAAATAAATGAGACGAAATGATTAATTCGCAAAATTCGGCACGTCCGTGGTACACATTGTCAAAGTCAATGTAAACAAATTCTATGGTGGTAATTATGCGCAGCCATGCCATAAACACAATGACTGCATTATGATAGGAGGTTGGCTTTCGCATTATGATGGAACATTATCTAGAACACTGGCGGATCTTACCCTCTCCGGCGAATGTGCTCCGGGCCCTGGTTTTAATGTAGAGTCTCCTGGCATGCTGGCTAACGGTCTCATCGTGTAAGATGGACTTCTGTCCCTGTATATGCTAGGATCAATGGAACCATAGGTTCCTGGACCAGGAGTCTAGAAATTAAAATAAGGATTATAAGGATCAACCGAAATGAACATTATGTGTAGCACCAGCGTTTAGCACCAATTAGCAAAGAACCAAATTCTAATTTCAACGTGACCAATAGAAGGACTAATTATTAATAAACAAATATATATATCAAAACAAAGTTTACCTAATTTCTTCAATATCTAAATAAATGTGGTGTGTGTGTATATATATATATATATATATATATTGTGTGTGTGTGTGTGTGTGTGTGTGTGTGTGTTGTGTGTGTGTGTGTGTGTGTGTGTGTGTGTGTGTGTGTGTGTGAAAGGGCAACTTACTCTTTGCAGATCTTCGTCAAATCCCCCAACTTTGCTGCGTCCTTTCTGTGAGAAGCACGGTGCGGCCCTCTTGTTGCCTTCTACCGTGTTACCCAACAGTCGCGGCAATGTGTAACTGTTGGGAGCTATAATAATAATAATAATAATAATAATAATAATAATAATAATAATTCATATAGCGTCTTAGTCAATTTTAGTTGCTCTTAGACGCTTTACATGGAACACAGAATTAAAACATGTTCAGGGTCACATAACGCAAACACGTTCTAAACATAACTACGTAGGTTGATAGAAATTATAAAAAAGCTAATTTAAACAAATTAATTTTAAGAACCTTTCAAAATATTTATTTATTTTCTGAAATAATTAAGGCTTCACATTAAATACGTTAGTCCGAGCTAAATTTATCGGGTACGTTTTATCCAGTGACGTTACGTCCCGCTTTGCTGCTACCCTACTACGTAAAGGTCATTGAACAGCGCAACGCATGCCGGGAATACGAGATTACTTGTTTTATGTAGAAAGCTAAAATAGGCAGATTGTTGGCCATCGCTTGTACAGTGGCGGCAACTATATATATATATATATATATATATATATATATATATATTGATCGGAAGTTTGTTGAAAACAAAGTGAATTCGAAACTAAATGTAGTTGATCAATTTGTATCATTAGGTGATATCGCCATATCTGGAACCAAGCCCCCAAAACTGAAGAAGATTCTTTTACGCTGCCGTAATACTCAATACAATATCCAGTAAAGATGACACTTACATGGATTTTGATCGTTGGCCCTTAGTCTTGTCCGCCCGCCGAAGCTGAATGAGGGCGCTGTAGGTGAGGCGCTGGGGCCAGCGTTCTGAGGACTGTATTTGCCTGGTCCTGGTGTCTTAAACATCGACAGGTCCTTTGGACGGCCGTAAATAGAGTAATGTGGACAGCCATTACGGCCTGTACGCGTGTACTCTACGTCTGGATAATGCACCGGTCCTGGACTGGGAGAAAGTAAGTATGTGAAACGATTAATGGAATGGGTTAAGGACAATCATTGATGATGAAAATTAAGCTTATTCTGTTTATATATATATATATATATATATATATATATACGAAGCAGTTTCAGAAAAAAATATTATTATGCAAATAATCATAATCATAATAGTAAACACATTTTATAACATTTTGTGCACATTGATCGATTAAGCATTTTCTTAAAGTAATAATAGCATTAGTTGCAGTAGTAATGGTGTTGCTATTGTTGTAAAATGATTATCCTTGTATTAACCAGGTGTACTTAATTAGTAAGAGAATTAAGAGAACATTATTCCAAATATAATTCTTCTATTCGTGTTCAATATCATGTTCTTAAGGCAATTTGGACAATAGAATCGCAATATAAATACAGTTCAGCAATAAAATGTATCAATAACCCAGCACCCACCTTACGGAAATTCGATACTCTAATCAGTTCTACTCCTTGACAACACGAAGACAAATCTCGCTAAGTTAATTATGAATGTGTATTACTAATTGATTTGCTCTTGACATAATATTAGAAATGATGGTTATTATTATTATTAATATTTTGTTGTTGTTCGAATTAGTAAGCTTTTCGGATCTGAATAGGGGTTGTATCTGCGATTAGAACTAGCGTATTTACCTGGAGTCTTGTACAAATTTGCCGTGCTTGATCCCGAACTGCCAGGCTGGATATCTGAGATGGACGCTCCTTGGATCGTGAGTTACGTAGCCACAAAGATTTGGAAGCGCGTAGCATGGCCCAGGACTACCGAACATGGCCGCTATAGGGGCACGTGGCTTCGTATATTCATACATCTTTGTCCTTTATTTAAAATTTAAAAAAAAATACAATTATAAACCAGGACCGCTAAAATAGAAATACTGGATAGGTGAAAGAAATGAATGGATAATATGAACGTTTGTTCGTTTGATTTATCGTTTGTATACATGAGAGAGGAGGAGAGAAATGGAGAGAGACTGAGAGAGGATGGAATATGTATGAGAAAGAGAGAGCACCACTGCGACATTTCCGTCATAATCGGGTTAAGACGGTAAGAAGCTTTGCCCAGTACGCGGCGTGGTAACTAACCACTGAAAACAGTGGGCTCTTAATCTGGTTATGTAAATATTTCTCATCTGATTAACGGGCGGCTTACGGCGATCTCGTTAATGATTTTCGCATCAGCGTAATGGCCGCTGATTTTGTTTTTCTCTTTGTTTCTAAACCGGCCCGAAGTCGTTCCGACACCGTTAATCGACAATTATGACACATTGGAATCTGAAACAGGCAGTTGGATATGGACAGGATTATGATAGTATTACAACTCTCTCTCTCTCTCTCTCTCTCTCTCTCTCTCTCTCCCCTCTCTCTTAGTTTGAAGTATTCCACACATAGCTGAAAGATGATTTATGGCACAGGCAATATCAAAACAATATGGTTAACTGTGTGAGGTAAAATGTCAAAATATCACTTCGTTCGGCGAAGAACATCGCACAAAAGGATTAACTTAAATCTCCAAAACAAATGACGCAAAACAAATATCAGTAGCTTATGAAATTGGAGAAATGTTCTGAAACACTTATAGCTAACGTGATTTGGTATTCCAAAACAATTGTGTTCTAAGGAATTCCCAATATTCCGCACAAAGATATAAGTAAATAAAACTACATATATATATATATATATATACATATATATATATATCGATTCCGTTAGGTAGCTACAATAAATCTAATCATTTAATAAACTGAAACACCGTGCGACAAATAATTATAAGAAAACTTTCGGGTTATTTCTCAATTTATCTATCATACATCCATACATTTACGACGAGTTTCAAACACAGTTGCCAGGATATCGTTTTAAATCATGTAACATGATATATATATATATATATATATATATATATATATATATATATATATATATGACTTCCAATTACCTATCATTGGCTAACCATACCTTATTGTTTGGGAGTCCATGTGACTGTTGATTTGAACATTTTCTTATAGCAATGATCGTTGTCATAATAGAATATCCTAACACATAATACTGAATTTAAAACCTTTCACATTATTAACTAAATTTGACACCTGATGACGGAACCCACACCCTAGCGATAAATGAACGCTGCAAACGCCACATTCCACGGTTAAAAACATGGATAGGAGTCGAGCAATTAGATGAAAATATCTATTAAAACTATTATCATAGAGAGAAAGCATCCGAGTAACCTTTGGCCAGTTGTAGAAGATCTCCAATGAACCCTCAGGTGTTAAGGCTGGGTTATGTCCGATTTCCACACGTGGCCAGTTGTGGCTATGGGTTATTATAAGTAAACGATGTCCAGTTGAGAGCTGAAATAAAGATAGTTGTATTCCGAGAACGTCAAGAGAGAGAGAAAATCGCGAACGGACAGGACAGGTAGAGACAGAGTTAAATGTTCGCCAACTTACGGTATTAGTCTGTTTGTTCTGTCGATGTCGTTGGGAGAGTTCCTATTCCAGACAGAATCACTCGGTTCGCCCGACGACCCGATTCCTACTGTTTTCGACCGGTAACTAAACTCTGGACGCGTAGCTAAACATCGCCTAGACGACGCCGGGTGGTTCCTGGATACAGCGACCACTTAGGCGCGACTTCGTGGGGCTGGCACCGCTCAGCTCAGTTCAGAGAGAGAGAGAGAGAGAGAGAGAGAACAAGAGAGTCACATACGCGGCAGCTAGCCTGTTATGGTTGATTATGACGAGAACGGGTCCGCTGTTACGGAGAACAAGGCCAGCTTTATGTCTGAGCTCCGTCGATCGTTGAAGATTAGTGCCAGCATCGGGGCTTCCGAAAAAAAAATACGACGACTCTTGGCCAACGGAGCGAGCAGCCTCTAAACAATTTATCTGCCTGCGTGTTTCGTTGCCGGTGATCTGCTCAGCTCGAAAAGATTACGCATTGTTTGTGTACGAGTGTGTGAAGTTATTAATCCCGGCGCGGATATTTCGTTCGGCTCTGGTCGACGTTGCGTTGCGTTGCGAGACGAAACAAGCCGACGAACGCAGTTAATAAAATAACAATGATGGTTGGTCATGCGCCGCGATGATCTCGTCGGCGAATTCTTCTGGCAAGCTGTTAATTGTGTGGAAGAAGAGGTGCCACAATTGGCCGGAACGAGGTTCGACTCGGAAGTTCGTAGAAGAGAGAAAAAAGAAATTGATCCGAGAACGGACACACATCTGACTTATTAGAGAAGTTTATTTACGTTCTAGCTTCTCCATTGGAAGATGGGCAGTGTATCTGAAATTAAGATGATAAATACCTGTGATCGTGTGAAACTTGTTACAGGATAATGTATCAATTGTCATTTCACATGCATGTTCGATATATATATATATATATATGTGTGTGTGTGTGTGTGTTTTATAAAGATAGTTAAGGCGCTGGCACAGGTGTTATACTTTCATTCAAACAACAATTAACTCTTGTGTGTGTGTGTGTGTGTGTGTGTGTGAACGTCTTGAATGTGATGACCCTTGAACTTTAGGGGATAAACACACAAAAAAGATTGTCACGTCTAGATTGGACATAAAGGTTTTGATGTGTGTGTGTGTGTGTTTGGTGCGTGTTTGGTGTGTGTGTGTGACCCATATGCTATAACAGTCTTAAACACTAAATATGTGTAAACTTGATAGTTCACCAACTCCTTTGGTGGGGGAGTGAAAGGGGGGGGGGAGGACTTTCGTTGTTCGTAAGATCTTCACTGATTGGAGATTATCATATTTTTCTATTATGTGGCGACACCGATCAAGCCAAGTGTACTTAATGACCATTTGCTGTTTAACAATGTTAACAATGACTTTTCATCAGCTGGCCAAGAAGTCTTTTTCTCTACTTCTACTACTACTACTTCTACTACTACTACTACTACTACTACTATTACAACAACCACCACCACTACTACAACTACAACAAGTACTACTGCTACGATTACAACAAGTACTACAAGAAGTATTACAACTACTTCTACAACTACTACTACTATTTATTTATCTATGATTGATGTTTTACGGCCACTTTTGTGCACATGGTAGGATAAATGGGCCGAGCGAACTCCAAAGGTAATGAGGCGAAGTCAGAGATGAAACAACTTTCAGATATGCCCACTCCAAGATTCGAACCCGGGTGGTAGAGATCTGTGGTCCAACACCCTACCGCTAGACCACTGAGTCGCCCACAACAACAACAACAACTACTACAACTACTACTACTACAACTACTGATATGAGCATTAACCTAAACAACTAACGATATCTACTAATGGATAGTTTAAGACTGAATATTGGATAACCTCTTGAAATGATGAATGCAACAAGCCATTCTATGATTACACATAACGCGGGCTACACACACACGCGCGCACACACACACACACACATATATATATATATATATATATATATATATATAAGCACACATATATATGATATTCTACAACAGCTGCGTTAATTCATACGACAACAATAAGTTTCTGGTAAATTGCAATGACATCAATTGTGAGACAGTCGTCCTGAACAAGGATCGCGTGTGTTGTGTTCTGTGTGTATCAAACGGAATGATCGCTCTAGCCTTGCTTTCTGTATTCCAGATGAGTTTAGTTGAGTTATTTAGTATCGGCACTGGTCACGTGGGACATATGGTCGAGGGGGTAATCTTTCTAAAAGCAAATTCCACAAACACGGGCATGAGCTAGATTCGAACCCACAACCTGGAGGTTTGCAGTACAGTGCCCGAACCACTGTACTGTGACCGACGGGCAACTCCATAGGGACCATTCATTTAGCAGAAGTCCCTGCATAGCCTATCTAGATCCAGATTTTCGGCCCATACATTCGTTACGAAGTAGCTGAGACTTTCAATCCTTGAATGTACCTGATGGATTATGACCAACTGATGATGATTGACGTTTTACGGTGCCACTTTTGTGCACACGATAAGCTAAAACGTCAAAGATGAGTGAAACACCCTTCAGATATGCCCACATCGTTATTATCAACAGAAGACGTTCAACTACGACGAGAGATAGCCTCGTCGTGGATAACACTAGAACAAACATAATTAATGAGTAACATCACGGACTTCCGGAATACATCGACATCCAGAATACAGCGACATCCGGAGTAAATCGATATCCGGATTACATCGACATCCGGAGTACAACCCACACGAACGAAACAAAATATGTCAACATTTATTGTGATATCATGTGTAGCGACGACGAAGACGACAAATCAGATTTGAGATAATAACAACAATATCTCTAATAACATCGTCTTGCTAAAATACCTTTGGCTTCATGTGTATATACGGTCCACTGGAAACGCTCGGCGTATTTCAGTGTTGACGGGTACTATTTAGCGGGATTGTGTGTCTTTGGTGATAAGTAACTAATGACGTAGCTTAGCCAAGATCATTAATTGTGGTGTGAGAGAGAGAGAGAGAGAACTACGGCCATCGACAGAGATGTACATGGTTGACCAATTCTCTAGTTGTCAGTGGACGATAAAACGATAGATCATTAACTCTGTGTTTGTGTGTGTGTGTGGGGGGGGGGAGAACTTCGTCACTGACCAGTGCAAATAGAGCCGTATGAGTTTATAGACCCTAGTATTGTTGGCACCCTTTCTTTGTTTCGTTTAAAAGTCATTTACAACTGGATAATATTTTCGTGCTAGAATTCGCTGTATAATCTACTTAGGGACACGAAACGGGACGGTGTGACATTAGCTGTGTTTGAATTGGCACGTTATCCGCAGACTGATACGGTATGACACCTGTTTTGTTACGATTCCATTTTTGGCCCGATATAGCCACGAGCAGACGACATCAGCCGAACATATCCGAAGTAAATAAGATTTAGACTACTTCTAGGACCGTGTTAAAACGTGATCAAAATTGAAAGACAACCGAAGATTATCTTTGTAATACGAAAACTAGAATAGGATTATATATGTGTGTGTGTATATTTTAGCTGTGTATAATAATGCACAGGCACAGAGAATCTCGAACCGTGAATTCAAACTCTGGACGTTTCTTCAGGGGACTGAATCCAGAGTGGCGACTTTTCTTGCTGAGACATGTGTAATGTCTCACCAGTCCCTAAAGTTGAATAAGGCGCTAAGTAAATTACTTTTGTTGTTGTTGTTGTTGTTGTTGTGTGTGTGTGTGTGTGTGTGTGTTTTAGCTGTGTATAATAAGGCACAGGCACAGAGAATCTCGAACCGTGAATTCAAACTCTGGACGTTTCTTCAGGGGACTGAATCCAGAGTGGCAACTTTTCTTGCTGGACACGTGTAATGTCTCACCAGTCCCTAAGCCGCCAAGCAAAAACTAAAAGCGAATCACCTACAGCCGTGGATTTGAGGAGACACCCAAGTCAGATCACGGCAGTAGTGAGAATGTTTAGATTAATTATCTAAGCACTCCTATTTATAGCTATTTTTTAATTGCTGTATCTTTCTTCAAAGCAATACTATATAAACCATATAACCCAATTGTCACCGTCTTCAAAGATCAGTTTTTACAACGGGCAGGCGTCACGAAGCGACTACTATTAAAACTGTTTATCTTAATTGCTATTAAAAGACTGACATCTGCGCTGAAGCAGACCGTAATAGCGCGTCATAGCTTCCGTACTGTTTGAACTATGCTATCATTTTCAAACCTGACCTAATGTGTGTGTGTGTGTTTGTGTGCAGTAAAGTCTTGACGACGGACTATAATGTGACTAGAGAGCTGTTAGTGAAGTAGTAATTAATATGATATTTTATAGGGAACTTTAAAAACTATTTGTTATTTATCTAACGGTAGGCCAAAAATACAAATGTTAGATTCGTGTAATACCTGTCCGAGCTTAAATTCCGTCAGACCTTTAAGGAAATGATCTGTTCTTATTGCTATTATTATTAAATGCGTCGAAACGGATGGAAACTACTAAGAAACGCTGTGCTGCACTTCAGCACACATACCCTACACATACACACACACACCCTACACACAAACGCACACACCCTCCACACAAGCAACTATTGTACAATGTGTAGAATGGTGCATATATTTTCATTATTAGCTCGGCATCACAGTGACGAAGTGTAAACAGATTCCAATCTCCGGTAGGCAGAGGGAAGTTTTCCGTCTTGTCGTAAATGGAATAAAAGTCTGGACAGACGACGTTCGTGATATACTACATCATTCAAATGCCTTAGAATGGTTGATTTTTAGAATTGATAATATCCTTCACCTTGCACACTATACCCGGAGATCATCGTCTACAGCAGCTGTGCCATTGTCGCTGGTGATCTTCCTTGGTTGGATTGTGTCCCCCGATGAATCATTTTGTGGGCTATGAACAATGGTAACAGCGCTTGAATCAGGTTATTGTGATGCCTCTAGATTGATTTTAAACATATATATATATATATATATATATATATATATATATATATCTTTAAATGGCTGTTTTATAGATAAATTAGATATACTGTAACATTGGACTTGCTGATATAATGGCGAGTCATGTAGATGTGTGCAGTTCCAGATCGGTTAATTAATATTCATCCATCCATTGAATAACCTTGAGCGCAGAAACATATTTGTATACGTGTTCACATCTGCACGTATTTTACTCCAATACATTAAGCTATTACAGTCTACATCGTTTTAAGAATAAGTTTGAGTTTCAGACTCGAAAACATGGCACGTTGTTGATGATTCATAAATAAAAGAAAGATTATGCCATTCACAATTTATTCGTATGAAAACTATTCGGATACGACATGGGAATCGGAACAACATACAGACCGTGTCACTGACCGCCCTTACCTGGAAATAGGAATTGGTGCTCCGTCTTAGGATGTCTGTTAGAGAATAACTATAAACAAATGGGACCGTGATTAGCAGCGTTTTAGGTGGGTCAATGTCTATATCATCCACATTACATGATATAGAACAACATACAAGATGATGATGATTGATGTTTTACGGCCACTTTTGTGCACAATGAAGGCTAAATGGGCCGAGCGACCTCCAAAGGTAATAAGGCGAAGTTCAAAGACGAAACAACCTTCAAATATGCCCACCCCGAGATTCGAACACAGGTGGTAGTGATCTGTAGTCTAACACGCTACCGCTAGACCACGGAGGCGCCCTAGCAACATACAAGAGCTTCTTGTAAGTTAGATAACATGTAAACCACAGTCCAGTATGAATCTAAATATCTTAAACGAAGCTGAAACAATCATATCTCTTATCTACCAATGTATTATCTGAGAGGTTAAAAGAAAATATTCTTGGCGCCTCCATGGCCTAACTGGTAGCACGGTTGGCCATAGATCTATAGCACCTGGGTCCAAACCCCGGCTGGGCTATGTCAGACGGGTGTTTCATCTTTCACCCCGCCTTATTACCTTTGAAGGTTACACAAAAGTGGCCGTAAAAGAGCAACCCTTAAAAACTATTCTAATAATGCCATAATTAATCAATTAACCATTCAGTTGAGTTCTGGTTGCGTACCAACGAACGATCTTACAGTCAGCACAGCAGAAAAACGACAATGTTATTATTACACACCAAGGCAAATTAGTCGAATGCATACAGGTAAATTAGCTATACAGAGATATAGGTAGCATCACATGAGACATAGCTTTTAAAAGTGCACCGTTCACAGTGTCGCCATCTAGTGGATCTTGCTGCAAGTCTTCCCGCAATATTATTAACAACGAGGTATTTTTATTTGCCATTTGGATACGACCGTTTCCTACCGATCATCTGGCTTATTCGTCCATAATCAAAAAAAATCCGAAAAGGAACCTTCCGTTTTTTAACGTGTCTTTTTCCTTAATCGTTAATTGGGCAATGTCGCGAAACTGTGACGTTCATAATCGGAGGCGTAGAGCGTAAAATTCAGTGATGAAAATATTGGACTTTTCAAAATTATCTATGACCATCCATCTCTAGGTAATTATTATGGGCCGAGTCAACCAGTGAACATGTGAGACAGGTTGCTGGAATTCCTCCGGGGGGGGAATCTTTGTGCACAGCATGAATATATGTATGTGCCGTGGAATCATCCCTTTGGCAAAATCACCAAATGAATACCCCCTTGAAAAGCCTGAGAGAATGTACCTCATGCTCAAAACGGGAATCTGTCACGGCAGTGACCCGGGAGTTCCATTCATCAACCCCCCCCCCACAAATGGCTTTGTTTACCCCCCCCCCCCCCCGGAGGGATGATATACGTAGCGGGGTTAGTTATTGGGACCCTCAAAATAGTGCAGAGGACTAGCGGGTATGACCATTTGACTAATTGTTATACCCTCACTGACACCCCAGTAAACTTATCCGTGCAACCCAAGATCAAAAGATGAGCACGTCTGAATCTTATCCTGAAGAAATTTGATAGTTTAATCAATTTAAATAGGGTTAAATTAGAACACCCATACATACCTAAAGCCATATAGAACATAACACCATATCCTGAAGAAGAAACAATCGCTAGTTTTTGGATCGATCAGGCAAGACAGCATTGTTTCTTAATTGGCATCAAGTTGATGGGGTAGAACACCTAGGATTACCCGAACCGAAATGTTCGTAAGCCGGCAATTCACCACGGTAGCTGTCGACTATTAAATATATAATCATCTTGAACAATCAAATTCAATCTACCCCCACAGTTCCAATTTTATATTTTGCTAACTAGATTTTTAATGATCGAGAATTATAAAATTCTGGTGGTATCCGTGCTAAGTTTAGAGAACATTCTCACGAGTACTGGAAAGAATACCAACAATAGTAACTTATACGACAATGTTTTAATCTAGTTCATACACATACAGGAGAGTGAGAAAGGTAGTTTGGCTCTTGGTTCAGATGAACCAGATTTCTGGTTTGAATTCTGTGGTTGCATTATCGTAGGGTTTTTGTTATTGAGCCAGAAGATAGGGCGAGGTTGATCTCGTCCCAAAATGCCATCTATTCTACGTTTATTTTGAATTAGTTCTCGTGGTGAAGCATTAATTGATAGATTAACTATATCCTCCAGATCCAGATAAGCCAGCTACGTTAAAACCTGTCATCTGGATCACAATTGATGTTGCTGTTGTTATGATTATATATTATTACTGGCACATACAAATCACACCTCTGCTGTCTGGTTTCTTCCAACAGACTAAACTAGCCATGTTGGACAAAAGGCTATTTAGCTCCAGTACTATATACAATTCAGTGTTTGGCCGAAATGCGCTGAAGAAAATTTTTCGTCTGGCGAAAATCGGAAAAACAATGTGCCAAAAATTGGGCAACAGGAGATTGTGACATTAATTTGATGTTAATTATTTGCAGAAATATATTTTAATAAAGACGATTTCCGTGACCACTTTTGGCTATAAATTTATCCCGTTTTTCCAGACGAAACTATGATTCCGAAAACCGAGACAAAATGTAACACGATCAGAAACTCGTAATTACACAATATATGTTTACCTCATTGTATGTGGACAGGAGCAAACAATAGAAATTTGTTTAGAGTCTATTTATTTTCAACAAATACTCCTTTGGTTTAGAGCAATCTATGCTCTCTCTTTCTCTAAACCATACTTCTCTAAACCACTGATTCAGCGTAATATTGCCAGATATGAAAATTGTATTTTGAAAACAAATAAGAATACAAAACACAGTGCTATGTATTCATGAACATTCGGCTATGACTGTGAAAAATATCAATTAAATATGATCCAACAAATTTATTGCTTTTTGATCCTTAAATGCACATTTCTCAATCAGATATTTTCAATGTACGCAAAAAAAGGACATTTTATTACCCACTACAAATTATTAATCCAATTTATTATTATTATTACAGCATTTTATCCAAACCTGTGCAATGAGGTCAATTACCAATAAGTGATAATTAACTAATTAGCAGAGAATGGATACATTACAATATATATATTTAAATATTTGTGACTCCTGACAAGTTCTGTAAAAAATAAGTGATAAACCTGCTTTTAAGAGGTCAAAAAGCACTTCTGTTTTTCCTTCAAGACTGTACAAAATACTTAACATGCCCATACTAGTATTTCATGCAGCACAATACTGCATGTTTATGTTTTGCAGCTGATCTTTCTGTTTGCATGTATATATAAAAACAATCTCTGAATTGAGAACCAGTTAAAATTCAAGGAACCCCCAAACCAGACATAAAAACTTTCTTCGTCCATCTGTACACATTTGATTTGGACTTAACTTGGCAACTTCCCATACCATAAACCATATCAAGTATCTTAAGTGCAAACTGGCTCAAGTAATCAGCTTCATCTGTGTGACACCCCATATCAGACTAACCAACAGGTCAAAAGTAGTAATTTAACAGCCTGCCAACTATGTGAGTCAGTGACATGTTTAACTGAGGCACTGGTCACACCTGGAACATTAGGATAAGGGACAACTCCTTAGTAACACATCCCACAAACACAGGTAGGAGTCAAACACTAACCGGTAATCTAGCATCATAGTGCTCAGACAACTGCGCTATCGGAACACTCATTCTACCAACTAAACATCCCCTGAGCAATCTATGTTACAATACAATACAGCTGATTTTACAAACTATCAACCGATTGTTTGATTTAGAGTCAGATACGCAGAAAAGATCATTTACTACTTAGAACTTGTATGCAACAATTCATAGCACTAGTACCAGATAAAATATGCAAAGCTAAGACGCTCACTAAGAAAAGATCGACAGTTTTAACGAATTGCAGTATCTAGATACATTACAAAAATTAACTCAAAATCAGGGGTGATGCCCCCCAAACACTAACCTAAATAAGCTTAATGAACATAATTACTTAATAAGACCACTGTTTTAGACTGTTTAGTTAACAATTATAACCGTATCGTATTAACAACATAATGGTTTACATGATTTGCGTATAGCAACAAGTACCATGAAATTATATTTGCATATAGCTGGGAATATATGATTTAAACAGCCCTCAAAACATTCATCTGCTTCAGTGCACACAGATATATATATATATATATATATATATACATCTATATACAATTTATATAACTAACTAAAACATATAAATGAACACTGTATCTGATGACAATAAATCTTAACAGGATAACGATACCATCAGAAAATTCTGTTTAATGTTAAGTTGTAAACAGTTCTTCGTGGCACTCATTGTTGACTGTGATTCTCAATTGTCTTGTTGTTTTGCTGTTTATGCTGTTGTGTAGTGTGTGTGCATACAACTGACGTACATTGATGCCTACACATATCTAAAGGATTGTAACGGTGGTGTAGCCATGGTTATTTTTATGGAGTTGGATGTGTCTGTGTGAAGGAGAACCTTATCCCAGAAAGTTGAGTGGAGGTTTCTCAGTTCTTCAACAAATAAACTTGCAGTGCTTTGTGTGGCTTCAACCACAAGTTTATCCTTTTTTAATCTGTAAACTTCTACTATTTCTATTGAAATCTTATACGATTTTAGCACTATATGTGGGTAATACCAAATGATGATGATTGATGTTTTACTGCCACTTTTGTGCACATGGTAGGCTAAATGGGCCGAGCAACTTCCAGAGGTAATGACTTCGCTTCATTACCTTTGGAGGTCGCTCGTCATTACCTTTGGAGGTCGCTCATCGCATTTAGCCTATCATGTGCATAAAAGTAGCCGTAAAACATTAATCAATCAATCCAGAGGTAAAGAAGCGAAGTCAAAGATGAAACACCCTTCAGATATGCCCACGCCGAGTTTTGAACTAAGGTGGTAGTGATCCATGATG
Organism: Paralvinella palmiformis; assembly: GCA_025642065.1. Taxonomy (NCBI): domain Eukaryota; kingdom Metazoa; phylum Annelida; class Polychaeta; order Terebellida; family Alvinellidae; genus Paralvinella; species Paralvinella palmiformis. The sequence continues at coordinate 91,294 of JAODUP010000800.1, read as the reverse complement.
GTAACTGTAATTTAGATCACATGCAGTAGCTTCTGGAATATTTCTCAATTGTTTACATATTTAACATCACAGATGGTGATAAGAGGCACAACAAAGCATATCTAGGCCAAGTTGTAAGAGGTCTGGGACTTAGACTTACGTGGATCTACAATTTATTTCATGAGGAGGTGCTCACGTATATTAATTCTGACACCATAAGTTCAACTTATTTATCATTTTCAGGCATTAACATGTACCTTCGACAAACTAACCAGGATCTGAACAACCTATGAGCCTGGATTTTGTATGAGTGTACTGTGGAAAAACTTTATAAGCGTACATACTCAAATTGACGTTTTGTGTTAAACTGTACATGTATGTGTCAGAATGTGTCAGAATGTTTAACAGATACAAAATTCATGATGATTCTATTGTGTTCCAGAATATCCCCATTTCAGATGTATTTCACCAGTATGCCTGGAAATAATATTATTAATAATTATTTGAAAATAAAAACTAGGTCATGGGGCAGGTAAACAAAATTGACATCTTAAGGAAATTAATTATTAAATCTTTTTTTCTTCAGTTTAATTCCTTGAAAATCTTTGTTTCTGCTGCTTTTAAATGCAGCATGATAGATACTCAATGTATGATGAATATTAGCAATGATTTGGAAATTATTTGAGAGCTACTGTACTTCAAATTATGCAATAAAACACCAACATTGTCAGCTATCAGAGTACACCGGACACCGTCATAGATATAACAGCACTTTACAAACCAAGAATACTGGATGTTATCTAACTGTATCTACTTCAGAGAAGTCACTAGATCCAACCTGATCTTTATATAGCTCAGAACTTTCTGTCAACACTTCAATGCTTATCTTTTTCAATGCAGGCTTTACTCCTGGCAGTCTGATGTTTTTTGGGTTCAGTAGACGTGATGCTGCTGGTTGTGTTTGCGATGTGTTTGATGAAATTAATGGATGATCAACCAGTGGGTCATTACTATCACTTCCACATTGGTTTTCTTCATTGGAACTCTCTGTGTCTGACAGATCTGTTGAGCTGCTTGAATCGCTGTCTTCTCGCTCTAATATTGCAATGTTCTGTTCAAAAAAATACAGGAAACAGTTAACAGTATTTGCCAAACAGAACTGATACACAACTTGTAAGCTTTTACACATGTCATAACCAAACTGAACAGACACCACTCACTAGTGTCTATACATTACAGTGTGTGTGTGTACACATGTATGCATGCACCAGCACCATTCACCATTTCTATGTGTGGTCCACCAGATTCATCAACACTTTCTATATCCACGACATCAGGAGATGACACAGCTATTTTCTTCTTCAAGTCTTCATTAGCTTTAGCAATCTGTGGCAAGAAGCTTCGAGCTCTCTGTAGAACTGCAACACAGGAATTAAATGAATGTGTAAAATAAAATCAAGCTTACAAATAACCTAACACAAATTAATATTTATATTTAACAAAACACTAACACTATTAAAAATAATTTGTAGTTTTAACTAACTATTAAGTAACCATTCATATTCATAAATAGAACAAGTCAAGAGTCAACTAGATATTATTTTACTGAAACATGACACTTACCAGAACTTGGCTGTGGACGGTAAGTGATCTTCTGAGGTGAAGAATTGTTATTGTTAAGATACAAGCATCCTGGTATATCAGCTGAAAATTAATGTGAATGACAGTAAGATGGCTTGTGTCACCTGTTTATCACAATTACATAGCGGCCAACATTTGAAAATTGGAAAGAGTAATAATTTTCTTGCAAAATGTGACCGATGGCTAACATTACACTATACATAATAAAACCATGTAATTTATCAATACCAAAATAATTTAACATCATAAGTATTCTTTTGTGAAAGGTTCAATTGCTTTTTTTATTAAATCAGATTTTCCCCACATTTAATAACAATTAAGTCATCATGCACAAGTCTGCACTTTCAGTACATGATTACCATACATATTCTACATTATACTAAAATCTTCATAGGATTGTTGTTTTATTTATTATCATAATATTAACATAAAATGCAAAAAAACACTGATCAAACAAATAAACATGAAAGGGACAGAGAAATCCACCATATAAACAAGACCATGTCCTTTTATTTACTGTAAACAAAGACAACTGGCCAACCAGGAGAGAGTATTTGAGTCACGTGACCATCATAGTGTAAAAAAGGACGTTTACCAGCCAAGATCACCAAAATCTCTCCCATCCTTCAAGCATGGTTGTTATATTCAGTAAATATTTATAAATATGATACCTGAAATGGTTACAGCAGTAGATTTTAGCATTATTTCATATCAGGAAACTATTGGACGATAAATATTTGTCATTTATCATGACCCATTTTCTGCTGAAAATCGGTCCAAAATCCAGCCTACAATCGGGAACAGTGCTTTTTAGCAATGGTTGGTGAGGTATCGGCCCGGGTGTTTTAAACTATGATACTTTTAACAGCAAAGAGCTCCAAATCATTCTATGATAAACAAACAAGAGACTACCGCATATCTTGCCTCAAAATGGTAGTAGTGCGGTTGGGCTAGTGTTTTAGACAATTCACTAGCCTGAAGATGAAATCCAGACATCCCAGGCGTCTGGGCTACTGATTTACAATTTTTTCGCCATCTCTGTAGGAGGAAACATTATAGGTAAAGCACACCAACCCCACAAAATAAAGGCCCCCCCCCTTGAAAAAATGCACCATTCAGATGTGCTGGCACAGCAAAGGCTTTCAAACCATGTGGTCTAAAGCAACTGCCGTGTGATGAGCACTATAGTCTGTGCTGAACAATCAACAGTCTGGGAATACTCGCCGAAATACAAGGATGCAAGCTGTGTGCGGCTTAGACAGTGACAGAACTGCACCACATGGAACCAAATACTATTATCGTAGTTTTCAGAGTACAGGCGTAATGAAGAACAGAAAATCGTAATGTTTCTGCAGAAATAGTAATGGTTGGCAGCTCTGCAATTACACACAAAGAATCCAGTTAAGGCACTATGGTTGATGGGTGAGTGATTTGATTAGACCTAACATTAGACACAGCTGAGACATATCTGACTAAAGGTCAGCGTGTCCACAGACTTGAAATAAAATAAAGGAGATAAATAAATTTACCATAATAGGGGTAAGTTCTGGGGGTCCCCATTTTGTCTGTCAAGTTTTATTACAGAAAGAGCTCAATTTGAAAGTATAAAAGTCGCTTGAATACAATTACGCACCCATCTGTGAGGAACTAACCCAATCAAAATGCAGGCAATCTCCTTTATTTCAAAAACAACTTGTCAAAAAAAGGTAATAAAGTAGATCTAGCAGAATCATGAAATAAAGAAGATGTAGACACACTGAAGGTAAACTCTCTAGGAAAACATCACACAAACACAGGTAGCTTAATTTTATTCCAAGCCCTGAACTACAGGTCTTCAGTGTAGTTCTTCCTGACAGTGGTGTTTAATTAAATATGTATGTTATTATAACAATTACAACCTACAACAATGTAGAGTGGAGTGGGTTCAGCAAAAGGGGAGTCTGCTGATTAAAAATTGAATACTGCAGGTCCCGACCATTAAGCCGAGACTGTGTATACATTTTGACCCTTATTTTGGGGAGGGGTCTGCTTAATGGCCGGTGCTATTTCAGTGTCAAAAAATCCAGTCATTGGGAGAAAACATTTCAGTGTGTTAGCAGCTGTCTAGCCTTGAACTAGACGCAAAAGGACATCAATTGTCATTTTGATTTAATGCAATCATGAATATATGTAGAATTATCTGACTTTTGTAATTATGGATAAATGTTGTTGGACTCAGTAGCATATTTCATGACTTTCAATTCGAAGGCAGCGGCGGTAACAAGACAACTCATACCCAAGAGCATTGTATCTCATTCATTTGGTGGCATAGGCATTAGGTTACCCCAATATACATATTTGGTCTGGGCATATTTATACTAATAATGGGATAATTAATTTATTTTCAATAGAGAGTTAGTTACTAACTGACCGCATATACCGGAAATTAACATTGTCTCAGTTATTGCTGTGTTAGTGACCAAAAACGTACCATCAAAGGTTTGGTAGTAATTGACAATATGTCTAATTATTTCTAAGTCATTGACTTCATATGCGGTTCATTAAATATTTAATCACGCCATTTAATCCTACGTATGTGCTAACAGTTTGTGTGAACGATCGTTATAATTTGCCTTGATCTACTGACAGTATACAAAACACATTGGTATGAATAACAAATTATGAAATGAAAAATTATTTCCAGCATTCAAAACATCACATGGAAATAGCACAAGGAAAAGTTCAGATGTTAAGGTCGGCTTAATGGACAGTACTTCCCTAAATTGTGTCATTTTAGGTCTAAAAACAACCTCGGCTTAATGGCCGGGACTAAAAACAACTCCCATGTTATATTGGGCATATAATGATGGCAAGTGTATATATATATATATATATATATATATAATATATATATATATACATACATACACACACATTCAATACCATCTGCCAAAACACATCTAAAATAAAAAGCACAAGGCAGATTTATTCACATTTATTGAGACATAAACAGGGAATCAAAATATTTACTGGAACAGGGTTCCCACTCTTTCTGAGATGTCTTTTTTATGGACTTTTAAGGGCCAATATAACCCATTTTAGGACCACATCCTAGAAATTCCAGGGGTAAACTGAGGCGATCACATATGGCAAGCCCAGATTCAAGGGACACTAACCATGACCAAACCACAGCTAAACACAATTCATAGTAAGATAGATGATGTAAGAAATCACAAACACAAGATAGTATTAAGTTTTTTTAATAAACTGTAGCCACATGGTAACACATTATGCAAGTCACATCAGCTTTAACCCACAATTTTGGGGGCAAATTACTTGTTAAAGGTGAAAGTTAATAAAATATCCATCAGGAGACAACAGGGTTGGCTCCGCACTGATTCTTACAGTAACTGTGATTGAAGAGAATATAAGACTTGGTGCATTCTACAGAACAGTACATTTCAACTAGGACATAGCAGGCAATGATTTAACCTTTTCCTCAATTTCTCTTACTAGAACCTGCAGTTCCCCTTTTTTGTTTAGCAGAGTGTCTCGGAGCGTTTGACTTCACCAGAATACTGTGACTAGTTTTTCCCCCTTTTGCCTCTGCTTCTTCTGCATATTTTTCTGACGATGTGGTCAGATTTGTTATGTCAGATTGTAAAACCTTTTTTCTCTTTTTCAAATCATCCACTTCGTCTTGAACCGTTTTTCGTTTTCTTTGGATGGCTTCCTGCCCTTTCTTTCTTTTATCTTTTTCAAGATACTGATGATATCTATATCTAGAACTGGATGCTGAGGATAGCAGTTCCTTTGTGATTTCAACTTTGATCATTCCACCCCACTAGTACCAGTACAAAATAATCAATAATCTGCCTCAGTGCCACAATCATGCCTTCACTCATATTGTCCTTCTCTATCTGTCTGTTGAGGGAAAACCCCCTCTCAACAGATGCCTGACCATGCGAAACCAGCAACACTTTACGAACTACTCTCCACAACTTCTCATTCCTACCCATACATTCATAGAGTAACATATCTACCGGGTCATCTTCAACCTTGAACCTAGACTTCAGTTCACACCCGGCCACATCATGCAATAATTCTTTGTAACTTGCAACCAACATATCTACATCATCACCATCAACCCTGTTTAGAGTTACCAATTCTTCCAATAGGCGTTTGCATTTTGATTGTTCTTGATCACTCACCATCAACCTGGGATCCAGACAAGCCATATTTCTTGCTAATCTATAGTTCAGAGGAGACCGTTCAAAGATTTTGTTGACACACTTCACCACAAATTGTCTACGTTCTTCTCTGAACTGAAACACTTGGCATTTACTTATGGCCTTGGTACTCAGGAGGGACTTCAGTTCACCTTCAGCCTTGAAACCCACTTCAATCTTTTTGTTTTCTAGTTCTACCCTTTCCTTTTCAAGGTCCAGCTTCAATAAGTCATATGCAGTAGAGGCCTTCTGTAAAGCAACTGGCTTAAAACACACCACTCTAACAGATTTCTGACTAGTCTCTCAATATCATGCACCAGAAATGGACCTCATTGGTTTATCTGTTTGGTATAAAGCTAAAAATGGCTCAACTGCACTGGCTACTGACTTGAAAAATGACAGTTTCGCGACAGACAACTTATCATTCATTGCATCACATAGCGCGTTGTAGGAGTTGCTGGTGGGTTTTGCCTTCCGTTTGGTTTCATGTGCATCAATAAATGACTTCAGGTGAGGCCACAGCAGAAGAACTCTGCTGCACACAGGACCATTCTCAATCCAGCTGTGTTTACAAAATAATCAGTGGAAATTCGTTACACCCAGTGACATCAGTAAAGTCATCTCGCCTGGCAAAGGTATCTTTAAACAGATAGTATGGACTGGAGAGAAGGCCATCACGACCCCAACCAATCTCACGAGCACCAGTCTAGAACGCCCCATGAATGACATGCAGACTGCAGCTCCCCAATATTCAACAGGCCCATACCAAACTCATTCTTGATTTCTTTCTCCAATTTGTCACTGAAGGGCCATCCATAGATACCTGCAACAAACCATTTCTACGTAGATCTGAAGTTGATGCATTGAAGTGTTCCAATTAAACAGTTGCAGCAGCATGACCAATGAATTGTGATGTTAGAGATCTAGTGTGGACTTGGTCATGATGCCAAAGTCGGACGTGAATGTCTAATTGTTTATTTTTAGTTTTTTTGTTCATGCTCTCATCAAACAGCAAAACATATTCACCGTCTTTATTTATGCGACTCTTTAGAAGAGAGGAGAAGTGAGGGGCGAGTCCGAATTGGCAGAGATATCTGCATTTTGTTTCACCACAGGAGAACGTTTCAGCAATGGGATGTCCTTGAAACATCTGTTGAAACAGAACGGAGATTCCCTCGCACGAATGGAAGGAATAATGTGACTCAACACATTTCATTGCCTACAACACTTCTGCTATTAGTCTGCTTTCCACCACATCCAGGTCTCAACGAAGCTGCGGGTGCTGGAACAGGCTGAGCAGCAGCAGGGGCAGCAGGCCAAGGAGCGGATGTCGCAGCTCCATTACGGAAATAATCTCCAAATCCAGCCAAAGTTGAACCTGTAGACCTCATAGCTGAAAACTAAAGAATTTTTTTAAACTAGACCTGCCGTGCCTTCATCAGGCAATCCATCATAATATCGCAGACATATTGGTTGAACTGTTGTCAATTAAAAGTGTTCAATGTCCACAGTCTGTACCACATTCTCCTCTATTATCATAAACTAAAAGAAAAATGCAGAAATTCACAAAGGAGAAAAAAACTAAAAAAAAGAAACTGGATATGCTCTGAGGAACATTCATTCATAAATGGCCATAATACAAATTTGTTATCTGTACATGATGTAAAATAAAAAATATTTTCATATTTTAACTGCCCGTTACCATTTTTCAAGAATCAATTTACACAAAAATTGCATTGGAGTTGTGTGAACCATTTAGAAGAGCTGCACTTAATTCCCGAGATAGTATTCTGCTAGTTGCAAAATTTAATAACAAATGCACGTTGCTAAGGCAGCAATTGTTGAGTTGACAAATGGTCAGTCTTTCAAACATGCTTTATTTAGACCTTGCCCTGGGATATAAACAGATCAAATCTAACACACTGAACTTTACGTCATAATTACCTTTTACGTCTACCAGTTTATATCTGTACACTATATATGTAGAAAACCACTTGTCAGCCTGTCATTGGCTGTGAAAATATTTTATTGGACAATATTCTATTTTCACGCGTTCGGTGTAATACAAATCAATATGTGAGCATTTTTCCCCTACAAAGAGATGAATACACACATTAAAAATATGTATGCGCGTATTGCGCAGTCCCATCAATATCACTGATCAGTAACCTCATCAGCATGATCAGTGAGACACCGTCCGAAAATAGATTCGTAATGTACAGTACACAATTCACAATGTGATAGCAGACGTCATTGTTTGACAAACGAATGCCTCAGTCATTACAATGAATGGTCGAGATGATCCGAATCCAGACACGTGACCTACTTCGGCAAAAACAAAGCCATGTGTTCAGGCACGAGGGAGGGAAGATTGGGGTGGGAACTATTGTGATGCTTTGCCGGTAAACAGTTTTTCCGATAAAGTTTTTAAGAATACTGATGCGAGGAAATTGAAAGACCCTTCTCCAAAAAAGGGAAACCTGTTTTTTATTGACTTGTATTGACTTTTGAACATTTTCCTGAAAATTAAGGACATTTAAGTACTTAAATTCTGCAACTCAGAAATGTTGGACTTCTATGGGTTTTAAGGACCCGTAAGAACCCTGTGGAAGAGTGCAATTTATTGCATCTCTTCTACAGCTAGTTTTGGTGTAGAAAGTGTGTGAAGGGCGAGGTATCTAAAGTTATGGAAGGTACTGTCCCTGAACAAGTTCTTAGTGCAACAGTTACTTTAACTAATCAACTACTTTAACCATAACAGGGTAAACATTCACAGAAATGGAGCCAGATAATTACATTAAATTCCCATTTAATGTAATATTACCAAAAATGTGAAACAAAATAATGCAATATTAAAAACAAACACATGAGCATAATATATATATATATATATATATATATACTTGTACTGCCATCTGGTGAATGGGAGGAATTTGCCATATTATAAACAAGCTGTCACCAAAAAATAATCATCTTTAAGTAAACTACCATCATTCATAGAAATTAAATAATTTTAGTCTATCAAAGAATGTTTCATTTTAATAATATTATTCTTTATTTAAATATCAATTTTGTTGTATTTTCTCCATATCAGTGAACATAGTTCTTTTAAACGTAAATTAAAACAGTCCAGGAGTACCTATGGGGCAGATGTGCTACTTACTACAACACTTTTAGGTGTTTTCACAACAGTGATGTATCTAGCAGCCATCTCAAAATATATCAGAACAGACACTTCTTATTTCAATCCTTAATTTCACAGAAACCCAAAATTTATGTAAGTCTGTATTTGCATAAAACTTCCTTATCTGGCTTGTTGATAAAATCAGGGACGTTATGAATAGACAAAACAATGGAAAGATATTTTCTAGCACACAAGAGAAAGAAATCACAAATGCCTAAGAGTAAAATATTAAGTCGGCCTAAAATTCTGAACTTTTCCCCGTATAAAAATGCCCTGCAAACATAGGGATAGTTATGTCAAACTAGATAGGATGTCTGGCATGATTGTCTTGTTACGTTTCGATGAATGAAGTTAAAATAATACATAATTGAAAATCTGATAATCTACATATTATCGATTTATTAAAAGCCATGCATATTACGAATGTTTCACTTTTTCATCAGACTCAGAGTTTTCAAATGAGTATGTCTTGATCTAGATCTAGACTAGGCACTAGCGTCTAGACTACTAACACACTGAAATGTTTTCTCCCGATGACTAGATTTCTTGACAATGAAATAGCACCAGCCATTAAGCCGACCCCTCAAAATAAGTGTCAAAATGTTGACACATTGGCTTAATGGCCGGGATCTATGGTAATCAATGGATCTGAAAATATATTATAAAATGAACCACATATCAAACCCATATATGTGCCTCACCCTGGTGAATAGATCGTCTAATTATAATAACAGTAACTGAGGTACACTAACACCGACAGGGTCTGTCGATCTCGGCCGACATATTCCTAGTGGGTTAACATTAAAATAGTTGCTCATATCATAATGTCAATGGGTTGAGATCAACATGAGTCTCATCAATATATGTCGATTTTGGCCCATTTCACATTAAAGAGTTTATTGTAAATAAGTGTTTGGATGTCGCTGATCTTAGCCCACCTGTAAGTTTTTCATGACCAGGCTGGATTAATGCTATTGAATGGGTATATTATAAGACACAACTGAAATATATGTTTCATCTGTTTGTGGAATTATATATATTATAATCTATGTTGTATTGACATAACTATTTCTACATGTATTAAATCAGCTACTTTATGTCCTAGGTACATTCAAATTTTATGCCACTTAAATATACATAAAAAAATTGTAGGCATGTTGTAACCTCGATAACTTTTACTGGGTGTCATGATATATGCACGTAAAACCTATGGTATGGAAACACACATTTATTGCCCTCCAGTAGCATTTAAATGTACTTGAGTACATTGATAAAATAAGTACTCATAAAAAACCATGTACTCAGCCCCAACACTGCTGTGGTGTGGTTGGTGATCTTGGAGTGGTCGAGGATGTGACTGAGTCACTGGACACTGATTTGATGATGATGATTGATTCTTAACACTAGTTACAGCCACTTTTGTGTACATGGTAGGCTAAATGGGCTGATCGACCTCGAAAGGTAATGAGGTGAAGTCAAAGATGAAACACCCTTCAGATATGCCCACGCCGAGATTCAAACACGGGTCCCGCTAGACCACTGAGGCGCCAACGACACAGGTCTGGTGGTGAGGTTGGCGATCTCGGGGTGGTCGGAGGACTTGACCGAGTGGCCGAACACTACTGTGGTGGTGGGGTCGGCAATCTCGAAGTTGTTGTTGGAGTACTTGACCAAGTCGAGAGAGACTGCTGTGACGGTGGGGTTGGCGATCTTGGATTATTAAAAAGTGTAAAAGCCCGGAGATATTCATGTAACATTTAATTTTTGTACACAAACACAAATTTTATTATGCCAGGCATTTAATTATACATAACAATATAAAGGAGTACCACTTTAATAACCAAATAGGTGGGCCGAGATCGACGTGAGCCACACTGACAGTGATAGCCGATAGACTACATATGATATTGACTGTTTATATCAAAATCTATTTGAAACAGAATACCGCTGACTTTTATTGATAGTCATAAGCCGATTGGCAGATACTAGTAACAACAATTAGTGAACTTTTACTTAAATGCCAAAAGCCGAATAGGCCCGGAAGGTTGTTTACGAATTGTTCAAATGTTGAAATTACTTCTGACAATATTCAAATAAAAGTCAACACACAACAGTCTTGTATCGCAAAACTTAATACTTACACATATGAGCTTCCACCTTAAGGAGCTCTTTAGATGGTGTCTTGTTCATTTTTTCTGTCATTATTTAACATAAACCACTACCCAGAAATATTTTCCACCATGCTGGTCACATGCCAGCACAAGCTAAACACCATACACAATATAATAGTTGCAAAGACACACAATATTTTTTCATAATTGATTTATGAATGATTTATTCACCTGTCAGAATATTCTAACATTGACTAGATCTACTCTATACGTAATAAAACTGACTGTGAAAAACTTCACGGTAACTCACTCAGTTAAAATCTGATATATTTAAACTTTTGGGTTGTAAGAGAATAGTCCAGTTTAACTCCATTTAATATACTTATGCTACAGACTCACTGACAAATCGTGTTCATTAATTTTTTTGTGATTATATGTATTTGTCCAGGGGCCAATAGGAAGTCAACCTAGGTTATGTTTTATATAATCTATGGGGAAAATATTTGTTAATGGATGACTCTCTCTCTCTCTCTCTCTCTCTATACATATATATATATATATATATATATATATATATATATATATATATATTCATAAGTGTCAATAAATTAGTACATGTGTGTACGCAATCAAGATAATTATTTTGTTTTCTTGTATGCATATTTGTATAGTGTTATGTTATAATAACTGTAAAGTATTTGTATAAAGTCATATCTATGTATAGTTATTATGGAAGATGATCTATAACTGTATAATAGTTATACCGATTCCCTTCTATGTAATTATAGCTAATTATGCTACACACACACACACATACACTATTTAACACGCATACACTAACACATACAAACACATACAAACACATCCATACACACACACACACACACACACACACACACACACACACACACACACACACACACACACACACACACACATTGACACAAATACACTAACATACTTTTATTATTAATACTTCATCAGAGCTATTCTGTAATTTTAATACTTCATTTGTATTAAAAAAAAATTCATGCATAATTTAATTTTGTTACATTAGAAGAGCTATATAAAGTTGACAGAGCTACAAATGATATTTAATTTATTTCGAGAAGTTGGTCTTTACAGTTAATTTTTATATACAATATGGTGTTTACTCATTCTATTTGTTATGATGTCTCCATTAATTTACATTTGATGGTTTTAAATAGATTTAAGGATTATGGTTTTATGACGATACCCATTTATATATTTATTAGCAATAAACGGCCCTCTTGTGCCGATGTGGCATAAAAGATTAATTAATTCATTCATTTATCAAGTTTATTTATTATATTTATATACATTCGGCCATATATGTCAAAACGTAGCTACATAGTATTTAATTTTTAACAACGCGTTGTCAAATCAATTGGCTGAGGAATTGAATGGCATACAATCAATGATAAATAAGCTCTGACAAGATGACAGAAACCAAAAGAGTCACCATCCACTCGGACTGTATGGGGGCACCTACCATCATCACCCCGGCTATTTTCCACACCTATCCCGAAATCATCACAGAAATCTACATCACGGCATCAACCTCAGGGAGCGTGGAATCCAAGTAATTAATCCTCCACTGGGTTCCAAGCCACGATAATCTTGAGGGCAACGACCGAGCCGACAAACTGGGGAACGAAACCACGTGTCTAGAAATGATCGAATAAAAATAATAATAATAAAGTATATTTAATAAAGCGCCCTTACTAGCAGGAGCCATTCAAAGGCGCTGTACAAATAATATGTAATTTAATAATACCCCAAATAATTTAATAATTATTCTATCTGTGAAAGCGACCTTAAATAGGTGTGTTTTTAGAAGAGATTTTAAATTTTCAAGAGACGATGCATTTCTAATATTTTCCGGCAACCTATTCCACAAAGTGCAACACTAAACACACAATCACCATATGACTTGAGCCGAGACACTGGCACCTGCAATAGTATCTGACTGGATGACCTGATATGCTGAACATACCCCTGACAGATTTATTTTTAATCAACTCGAATCGATCTATACAGGCGACACATCACCATCATCATCATCCAAGGATTGGTACCAGACCACGACTGTAGTTGCAAATAACCTCATCAACAACAGACTGGCCGACATCCAACTCAGACGACTACGTTTCTGGACATACACACGACATTTCACCGGTCCGTCATCCCTAGCACTCAACCGTCACTGTCAACAGGCGGACAATCCAGTACATTATCTGCTCAAATGCCCAGCCCACCCGATGTACTGAAGAAGACTAAAAATTCGCCTCCTCCATGAAGACTACAAACTTCCAGATCATCACCTAGCGGCATTGATCATTAAAAAAATCAACATTCCTACCAGACATGATCACCCCACTTCTACTGAAAGACCTCCCATAAACACCACCATTGACAATAAAGAAAGAACAGAAGACAACACCAGGTGGTTGTGTCCAATAGGCGACAGCCGGGGTTCTCTACCCACAAATTTCAACAAGGACAAAGACAAAAAACCAATCATAGGTTATCACAATTGGGTATGTCAGAGGTACATGGTCATAATGTTCAACAGCCATACAGTCATAACGTTCAAACACCCACCAATCACAGTCCAGTTTTAATACCGCGAAGACGATAGGAACTAACTGTACAGAATATAACTAGTAATAACTCAGTGACGACTCTATTTAAAAATAATAACTATTTAAACAGGTAGAAGCTATTAGCAAAATATCTCTTATTAGTAGCGATTGTAGTTTAAAAAATTATAATTACGCAGCATGATATGATTGAATTTTCGAGAATTTGTCACTTAGGCCCAGGGAGCTGCACCATTCTGAATAAATTGAAACCGATTGAGGTTAGAACCCAATATGCCAATAATTAATAATTAATAGTAGTATTATTTAATATTCTTATGTACTATTACAGATAGAACAAGAATTAAAAAAATGAGATATCAAATAACAAATATTAGACATAAAATAAACATTATAAACTGCATGACGCTCTCGAGAAATGTTACTCTTAATAAGATCAAAACCAGGTGAGCATTTTGTGTGACAATAATAAACATACCTTTCAACGAGGAAAACTTAATTTCTTGGTCAGCCTCATCAAATAGAACGGTTAGGTTCTGAAGGGCCAGTAATATCTAGTATTACTGTATTACCGTGATAGTTGAAATAATAATAACACTTTAATATAAAGACTGATGTAGTACTAAATGGCACTAAGTAATAACTACCATAATTGAATAAATACAATCAGAAAGTGATATTTGCTATAAAGCTTGAACTAATAAGCCCGGCATCTGTTAGATAAACTACTCAAGATGTAAGAATGAGTTCCTTTCCCCGACTAAGACCTTCTTCAACCGTTTAAATTAGCATTCCCAGTTCAAACATCTAAACAACGTTTCTCTGGAAACGCCCCCCCCCCAAAAAAAAAAACACATATAAAATACAGCAAGCAATTAATTTGTTTTGAATAAAATGATATATTTCCCAATATACTATCAGAAAACTCAGCATATTATGAACTACGATGTTTAATGAAGAAATACATACTTCAGCCATATAAATCTATCACTACTTTAACTAATTTGTGACATTCTAAAATAAAACGCCTTCAGAGGAAATCTAGTTCCAGATAATAAAAAAATTATTCAATGGAAAGTTAAAGAATTAAATTGTGAACATTATCTATTAAAGTCGTAGTTATTTTTATAAGAAAAATCTCTATATTAGAAAAATTACTATTGTACACAAGGTAGGTTAAATGGGCCGAGCGACCTCCAAATGTCACGAGGCCAAAATTTAGGTGAAAACTGAATGAATGAATATCTTTCCTATTTCCTAAAGCCGATCCCACGTGTGACATGAAGCCGAGGAATAACTTCTTAGTTCAAAGAGAATGGATGAATGTTGTTTAATCTTAGTTCAATGAGATAATGTAGTCCGGCGTTTTATAAATTGGTTATAATAAACACAATATTAATATACGTTTATACGTCTCCAAAATCTCAAACCGGTTAGTCCGTCTCTGGATCATTTGCTCTTTCTCCAAGCTAAAATAAATACGAAGTAAACAACTTGATTGTGCTGTTATCTGATCTCCACTAAAATCATCTCGAATTCACTGCTAAGTTTAATATACCGGGTACAACATATTATAAACTTCCCATAATATACTCAAGCCACATATACATATACATGTAATGAGAAAAACGGCGATTAGGCAAAACGTTCCACGAACTTATGAACTGCCCTGCTCTAATTACTTGCTATATTTATTTCTGTAGTCAAGAATGTTGTGCCTTCCTTGATCAAACTTTCCTAGCATTCCAAACATAATCTCCATTATATACTGTTATAGTAAGTGTTTCTCAGACCAAACAAACTCATATTGACTTCTGAAAAGCAGCTAAAGGTTTCCCATAAAGTTTACGCCTGCGCTCAGTTTACTTTCTTATGACAATATTTAATTTCTAAGAGAGGTGTTGCTTCTTGATGATTATTTGTCCAAGTACACATGTCCTTTAGTAGTTCCTATTTTGTTTTTAGATTAGTATCAACAAGTTTCACTGATAAACAGAAAATTCATCACTTCACATCAAATACATCACACATAAACGAGCTAATATTTTATTATTTCAAAGTTTTCTTTGGCAGTGAAATTGAAATAGTCAAACCATTCTCATTCTATGGATTTTTTTGAGTTTTAAAAACATAGTTTCTGTCCTTTTATTAATTTTTTTTTTGGGGGGGGGATGATACAAGGGATCATCAATAACTACTATGTATGGGCTCGGGACATTTCAAGTTCCAGTCTTACCACGTGTCTGGGTTTTTTCTCCAAAGTGTTAACAAATGAATAATCCTAGCATCTAAAGTTCAATACCTATAGAATCAGTTTCAGTAAACTTACTAACATAATAATAATAATAATAATAATAATAATAATAATGTATATTTAATAAAGCGCCCTTACTAGCAGGAGCCATTCAAAGAGGCTGGACAAATAATATGTAATATAATAATACCCCAAATAATGTCTGCAAAAACCCTGTAATGATTTAAAAGATAATAATTATTTATCTGTGAAAGCGACCTTAAATAGGTGTGTTTTTAGAAGAGACTTAAAATTTCCAAGAGACGACGCATTTCTAATATTTGCCGGCAACTTATTCCACAAAGTGGGGGCTGCAACACTAAACGCACAATCACCATATGACTTGAGCCGAGACACTGGCACCTGCAATAGTATCTGACTGGATGACCTGAGTTTTCGGGATGACTTTCTAATGGAAACCAGTTCACACGGGCATTATGGCGCCATATCATTAATAGATTTATAAGTTATTAACAGAATCTTAAAATGGATACGCTGTCTAACAGGTAGCCGATGTAGTTTTTGAAGAATTGGAGTGATATGATCATATTTTCTAGTATTTGTTACAATGCGAGCTGCACTATTCTGAATTCGCTGAAGGCGATTAATGTTATAATCAGATATGCCATATAACAGGGAGTTACAATAGTCTATACGAGATGTAACAAAGGCATGAACTACAGTTACAAGTGATTCTTGTGTCAAGAATGCTTTTAAACAGTGGATGTTCTTAAGATGGTAGTAGGCAGCTCGGCATACTGATGTGACATGTTCATGCATGTTAATACATTGGTCAAAAATAACCCATATATTCTTTACTGACCCATTAGGGGTAATCGAAGATGCACCCATCTGTAATGCTGGTGTCTTTATATGACATATGTCGATATGCCTCCCCCCCCCACTTCCCCTCGTGGGTGCTAGACAACCTAGACGTGGGATCCCGGTTAGATAGACAGATGGGCGTAATTAGCATAATTAGAATAACACCTGTAATGAATGGAATCTTCTTAACAATCACACCTTACTACCACCCAGGGGCGCCTCGGTGGTCTCGTCGGTAGCGTGTTTGGACCACAGATCATAACCACCCGTGTTCGAATCTGGACGTGGGCATATCTGAAGGTTGTTTCATCTTTGACTTCGCTTCATTACCATTGCAGGTCGCTCGGCCGATGTAGCCTACTTTGTTCACAAAAGTGGCCGTAAAACATCAATCATCATCATCATCAGACATCATAGGACGAAGTATTATGACGAGATGGCCGCGTTATGATGATATTTACATTTTAATATTTTCGAAATTTAGTCTCTATCCTAAAACACTGGGTAGTTAACAAAGAATTTTATTTACGATCTGAGTTGATTTGAGTAGCTTAGACTCGTCGTTGGTCGAGGGGGGAGGGTGTCTGCTTAGGGAAACAAATTTCACAAACACAGATATGAGCCGGTTACGAGGCTACACCTTGGAGATTTATAGAGGAATTTGATAGATGTAAAGCGAACACAAAACAGACATTGAAATGGCATAACATAGACTTAAAATAAGGCGAATCCTACTCCCATATAACACCGAAATGAATATTATTAAAGTGTGTTATATTAAAACCTACAAGTTAAACTAATGAGGTCCTATGTCTTTGTTTAATATGCGAGATAACTTTCCTATTCTTCAACAGAGGGAGTTATTATAACTAAATAACTCCAATAAGTACTTTATATAACTAAACCATCGATTAAATGCTGCAAATAAATTGAAATTATCTGGAAACAGTAGTCCATTTTAGATACGTGTGTGCGTGCGTGCGCGTGCGTGCGCGTGCCTGTTTTAGTAGTGTGGAATGGGGCACTGGCGCAGAGGATAGCGAATCGTGATTACAAACATGGGTTTGCAATTTGTAACATGGTGCGGATAAATATTTGAAAAAGTTTTATATTCATGGCACACAAGTTTGTCGTATGTACCTTTATTGTCTATACTCTGCCTTAATTTGTAATCACTGACTGACTCACTCACTGACTCATTCACGCGCTCACTAACTCACTGAACCAATGACTCATATACTCACTCATTCACTCCCAATTTCGCTTGCTCGCCAATTAACTGACTCACTGACTCATTCACTTACTCACCCTAACCAGTGAGCGAATGTTTTATTTAAGCTTCGGAAAGATGGCCGAGGAAACACCCGCTGATGATAGAACAGAAGTAGATGCCACATCCCTCTAGCCCCTCTACCCGCAGATTCGATATGATGGCCTGCTCTTCTGTGATACAGCACACGACTAACTAGGCTACGCGGCACCTTAAACAAACTTCTTTCGCGATGATACAAAACAAATGATGTATTGTAACAGATAAAACTGACTGATCATAACCCCGAGATCGACCGTCCGAGTGTTACACTTATAACAAACACGTGTAACAAGGTTACCTATTGTCTGACCTTCTACCGGGAAGGTCATCGATCTTATTTACCATAGTTTGACCAAACAACGTGTGGTTACCAAGATTGTTGATACTCGATGACCAAGTGTAATTGTGAAAGTAATCGCCGATTACTATACTCTCTACGGTGTAATCGATTTCGATTACAGTGCACCTGGATACGACGATTACGTTTACCGATTACGAGTAGCCGGGTGACCGCTCTGGGACATCGTGAAAGCTGACTGTTTTGTCCGTGTACGAGTTCGTGCCGCTGTTACTCGCCAGTGTTGGCATGCGTAGTCGACTGGTGGGTGCGTGGACCGTGAGGTGCCATGTGTGATATGGAGAGAGAGAGAGAGAGAGAGAGAGAGAGAGAGAAGAGAGAGAGAGAGAGAGAGAGAGAGAGAAGAGAGAGAGAGAGAGAGACGAGAGAGAGAGATAATATCCGTGATGCGGCAGCGGGGGTTGAGGATTTGGCATTAACAACACAAACACAGATGAAGTGTTAACCCAAACAGGACAACAACGGGCAGCTCCGCCGTCTACGGAGATAGTCTTAGTATCAACAACGTCCTGGGGGCAATGATCAAATGAAGCCTTCAATTGGCGAGTAATTCACTCGTCGGCGTAGCAGAAAAACAGCATGCATACACCCTCCTTTGTTCACCGAACCACAAAAGATCGACAGGAAAGTCAACCGGCGAGAACTAAAATAAACAAACAACAAGAGAAACGGCCGCCCAATTTATATCCGAATGGGTTCGCTTCTGGAACGAACAATGGCATAGAATGTCTCTCGGAGGGCAGCCAGAACGCGGTCGGATTTCGATTGTCGCCGATTGTGAGCCGAAAATAAACAACGGTTATATCACTATACACACACATATTCTCTCTCTCTCTCTCTCTCTCTCTCTCTCTCTCACACACACACACACACACATATATTCTTTTTCACACGCACCCTCACACACATTCTCTATCTTCCTCTCACACATACTCACACAAGCACACACACGAGAGACTTAGATGACATGTGTACACAAAGAAGTGTTCTCCTCCCGAAGATCAAAAGCGTCCAGGTAGCGACATGGCCCTCGGTCAAACACAACAGGTAAGGAGAGCCTCACCGAGGTCTAGAAGATTGTATACAAAGTAGTGGCCTCATATATTTACCAGCCGCGCAATGGCACCCACTAATTGTGAGGGGCGACTTTACGGATACTGTTTTCATTAGAGGAGCCCACTCGGCCACCAGAGGTCGTACTATTCGAAAATAATACGCAACCATTTGGCCATTTAACTCCGGACAAAGGGTCGAAGAATACCAACAAACAGCCAGCCCGGTGTCAAAGCTCAATAGCGAAGTATACATCGTCGCGCAGTCTGTGGTCTTCAACAGAATAGATTACTGGTCGTCTTCTTTTTTTATAATCTTCTTCCTTTATTCTCTTTTCTTCAGGTGCACGCTTTCTCGACTCGGAGATCTCTCTCTCTCTCTCTCTCTCTCTCTCTCTGTCTGGGGCTCTGTTAGTTCGAGGTGGTGGTCTCCAAGTGAGCTGTGTGGGAGTACATAGATACGGCTGTAGCTCGAGATCAAATAGCCACAGCACGCCACCTAACGTAGGCCATTCCGTCAACGGGATACGGCTTCTAATTGATGTAGGTTAGTCTCTCTTACCACCTCTCTCTCTCTCTCTCTCTCTCTCTATCTGTGTGTGTGATGTCGGTCGGTGATAGACAACTAGAGTTTCTTGCCGCCAGATTCCGACGTCGTGTTCCATGTGTCGCTTCTAAATGAGCATTTGTTTGAGCAGCTTCTTGTCTAAACGGATAGGCGAACGTTTGTGTTGATTGTCTGGAAACGCTTGTAGGTAGCAAGGTAAGAAACACCTTATTGTGCTGAATACATCGTATATGACGTTAAAATTTATTCTGTTTCTATTTTTTCCCTTAAATTAATAAAAGGTGGTTCATATTTTTGCCGAATACTTTTCATCAATTGCCAAACCGTTGTGCGGCTTTGAAACTTATGCGATGATTTGCTTAATGATATCAATGCTATCTATGTATCTGATCTCCTAACCGTCTTCTTTTAATTTATTCCCGGTAGTATATGCTCATTGTCCAGACAATAGATAATGGACAGTGCCCATCATTTAGGGATAAATCATGAGAAATCTTTTACTCGGTTATGCCAAAGATGTAGCTATCCGGATATAAAATACAATAACGAAGTAGACATTGCCATTGTGTTTTAACACTCATTATAATTTATATGTTTGTGTATATGCATGTATATATATATATATATATATATGTTTGTGTGTGTGTGTGTGTGTGTGTGTGTGTGTGTGTGTGTGTGTGTGTGTGCACAATTTTCCACGAAGTTTTCATTTTACGGTTCAATTTATACTGTGCTTCAAATATCCTGTCCTATTCCCATTTTCTTCCAATCAGAATCGAAATATTGGCAAAATGAACGCCATTGATAATCCTGTATCGTATTTTATTTACATGTAACCGTATAAGTGTGCGTACTATTTAAAAACAACTATTAGTTCAGGTAATTTAGTTGCTAAGTGTGCAATAAAATGTAATGTGTATAAAAATTGATTTATGGAACCCAGGATTTAAAAACAAATTACGTCACAGAGATTTGTGCAGGAAATTGGGATTCAGATTAAAATTAAAACTTATCTGGAAATATCAGTCCCCCCACCCCGGCTGTCTGTTACCAATGGTAATAAGTAAAGATAACTATATGTGTATTTAGGATCGATAGCAAGTTGTTGTCCTTGTGAATCTGATCTCACACAGTAGAAGTAACTGGTAAGGTAAACGTTTGAGGGTTTTGTTTTCATTACATTTCGGTCAGTTTTGTTTTCTCTAATCCGCTATACAACAACAATGTCGACTGTTTAAGTGGCTTTCTTCGTTATGGTAATTTGATATTGAGCTGTTTACACACGCTCGGTTGTATCAGCTCCTATGTCTCCGTCCGAAGCCAGTGACTCTGTAAGGCGATCTCAACCATATAAGATGCTAAACTCACTTAACCTCGGTTAGTACCAATGCGATGTTTGTACTCGGTGTTGGCCGCCTCGTCTACGAGTTTATTTAGCCGATTGACCACAGGTAGCTGATGGTCCGTTATGGCAATTAGAGATACTGCATTGAGATCGCACCAGATGGCGACACCTGACACGGCGGCAAATTCGCACTCCAGGAAGACGCTCCTTCCAGTTCGCCGTTTTAATTCGACGAATGATGACGATTGATGTTATACGGCCACTTTTGTGCACATGGTAGGCTAAATGGGCCGAGCGACCTCCAAAGTTAATGAAGCGAAGTGAAAGATGAAACAACCATTCAGATAAGCCCACGCCGAGATTCGAACTCAGTTGGTAGTGATCTGTGGTCGAACTATCCCAATTAGACCACGGAGGCGCCCTCGTATAAATTCGAGTGTGGTACTCATAGGGACGTGTCCGTTGTGCAATCTCCTGGATAGTCGGAGCGATCCGAGTGGCTTCCTGACGCTAAATAAAATACTTAGAAAAAGCGAAGGACTTTAATTCAGAGATGTCAAACAGATCGCAACTCGTCTCTCTTGATTTCATCGACCTCGTCAGCGAAGTTTAGAGCATATTGAGTTTGCCGCTAACTTATGACGTAGGTCTAACCATGGTTTAAGGATGTTTCAACTTTAATTTGCCCCCCCCCCCATTCAGGGTTGGCAGTTTCTGCCACTTGCCGGGTTTTGCCATTGCAGAAATAGGTATCTGCCGGCAGGGCAGAAATAGGTTTCAGCCATTATTTTGACAGAAATGGCAGAAATAGTCCAGTAGACCATGTATTTCAGTAACAATTGGCAATTAATTACTTTTTTTCATTTGTTATTCTGCTTGATTAGCATATACCCCCCCGCCTACATGAAAGGGATTGGTCTTTGGAGATCTTCTGCTTCAAATGAGAGAGCATTTTCAACCTTTGAACTGCTGCACAACAAACTTCGAAATCAACTTGGTGTGGCAAAGGCAGCAAAGTTAGTTCTCTGTTACAGGATGCTCAGAGGACATACCGACTTGGACCAATGAATTCAATATTGTAGTGCACCTAATCAGAAATGATTAGTGATTGACTGATTACAGTGGCTACCCTCATTTCTTTACTAAAAGTTGCCATGCTTGATGGCAGTTGAATCGATAAATGAATGCAGCAGTATAAACTCGGTTTTTTATGTTATGGCTTATGCTACATCTGAATATTAACTAAATAAACTTGATTGTGTTTTTAAAATCAGTTGTTACTGCCAATTTCACTGTTGTTGAAACCCTTATAAATTCTCAACTAGCAATCCTTAATAAGAATCCCACAATCTTACTATACATTTAGAACTACAATTGCTGAACCAGTGGCTGCACCATCTTCAATAGCCCCTATTTTCAGATTATCATTTCTGCCGGCAGAGACTAGTTTCTGCCACTTTCTGCCTGCCGTGCTGCAGAAATAGGTTTTAGCTGGCGGAAACCCAACCTTGCCCCTATTGCATTTGGAGATTCTTGACTTGATTCATATACCCGAAAAGGCTCATTGCCACATTTCCCGTGAAAGAGACAACGCGACTGGTTTGTTGTTCTGTAGACGGGTTACTATGGCTACCAAAAAATCAAAACCCCTTCTGCACACGATCATCTTAAGCAACGCACTGGATTGCTTAATATGTATTGGATATACCGAAATTAGCACCTGTTACCACCTGAAGGAACATTCAACGAGTAAACAGGTACGCTTCAGGTGTTAAATATTTGTCGTTGTTTATTATCCTAAGTATCTTTAGTAGTAGAGATGCTCGTTCAAGCCGCTCGAGTGTCATCGCCAAGAAGCCTCTCAGAAGAAGTTGAATGACGCTGGGCGTAGAAACTTTGTGCGTTCTTGTGTAAACCAAATGATGTTTTATCATCGAAAAGGTCGTCGATTCAATCAGCTCCAGGTGTGCTATTTTCATACCGTAATGTGCGGTGTAATACACAATAAGTAGACTGTGAATTGGCTCGACTGTAATCTGAGCTCTCTCTCTCTCTCTCTCTCTCTCTGGGCCCACGATCAGCGTCAGATATATAGCATCTTGTATGAACGGTGGCTTCTACGGCTACTTTCTCGGCCGTTATCGATCAGGTGGGCGACTGAAGTGCTCTTACTTTCTGGAGACAATCATTGCTAAGAGCCGCCACGATGTTTACACCACCTTGACGACGTTACCCGCTACCAAACATGACGCTAGGCGGCGCTGCTGTCCGGTGGTTTCGAACACTCCGGGTTTATGGGCAGCGATATGTCTTTATCTCGTTGACAGGAAGGTGAGCTATTTCGAATGAAAGAGAAACGACTGATTGATTTGTGTACCGGGGCACCATGAACAAATAAACACACACAAACACACGCGCGCGCCCATGTATGTGCGATTATATTATATATATATATATATATATATATATATATATATATATATATATATATATATATATATATATATATATATATATATATAGACAACATCTATATAAGGCTTTAATACTAAAACTAATGTGTGTGTGTGTGCGTGTGTCTGTGTGTGTGTATGTGTGTCCCCATACATATATAGACGAATACCCAACAGTCTGTAAGTTAGAGGTTTAGAGTGAGTGAGCGAGTGAGTGGTTTGTTTAGCCTCAAAAAGAAAATATTGCGAAAACACAGACATGAGTCGGATTCGAACCGTATCTTGCAGGTTTACAGTACAGTGCTCTAAGCATTGTGCTATCGAAAGCCATAATTTGAGGTGTAGAAGAGGGGACACTTAACCATAACAGTCCCCCCCGCCCCTAGACACACACTCACACATACGCACACAGTTTCTCAGAGAGAGAGAGAGAGAGAGAGAGAGAGAGAGAGAACGCAATCATTCATAGATTCGTTGAGCAGTACCCGATTCCCATCCTATAGCTGTATGTAAGCTACTAGTATTCCAGAAGGGATGCTGTTAGCTTACCAAGCTGCAAATCTGAAAGTCGGAGTTCGAATCTCGGAGCGATATCCATGTTTGTGAGATTACCATAGCGAGTAGCTTCCGGACCGCGTGTCTCAAATGTGAGAGACATTGAGGCAAGACCAAGTGTTTACAGCCAGGTGGCTCGTTTTCTGAAAGCCACAATACAAGTGATTCCCGCTAACTCAAGAATGGGTACTTTCTCGCCTCCTATAATTTGGCAGTTTTCAGTATAATTTCGCCATTCGCGGGAGAGCTCATTTGCCCCTTATAGTTAGACCGATGTGCAACTAATTATGCGCGCAGGAAGCTTTCAATATTGTAGTCAAGCCTGTTTGGCTTCGTCGGTAGGATGTGGGACTATTTACCCATGGTCATTATCATGCTGTGCGGGAGGTCGGATATTCGAATCCTTGCCGTGTTCATCCAACCAGGCAACTGGCAAAGTTTTCTCCACCGAATATGCCATCTGTTGCTAATTCTTAATTTATTTAGAATTAATTCCAGTGGTGAAGCTGTAAATTACAGACCATATGCATCTCATCTATACATCTCATTCGAGCCGAAGGAAGACGCTGTGAAAGCACAATCCCTCTCACTCATTGAGAACTGTCTTGCTGATATTGAGGGATGGGTGTGTACAAACATGCTCAAACTGAACAGTGACAAGACGGAAGTCTCTACTTTGAGGAACTTAGGTGTTATCTTTGACTCTGCACTAAATATGGAGCAACAGTTGAATAATATCTGTATGTCTGGCTATCACCAACTACCCAACATTGTGGCATATTAGGCATTACTTAACAAGTGATGCAAGTAAGTCACTAGTCAATGGGCTTATAACATCACGCTTGGAATACTGTAACGCTTTGCTCAATGGACTGCCCCAGACCTCCAATAACATGTTACAACGTATACAGAACACGGCGGCAGGATTGTAACCCGAACATCACGCCGGAGTCACATTACACCAATATTGAAGGATCTGCATTGGTTACCTGTTAAGTATCGAGTGCAATTTAAAATCCTAATGCACATGTATAAAGCCCCACATGAACAGGCTCGAAGATGCATACCTGACATGTTGACAGTTTATCAACCAAGAAGAACACTATGTTCGATGGGTTCAGTGGGATTGGTGGTTCCAAGGGTTAGAACATCTAGCTATGGCGTAAGAAAATTTCAGTGTTCAGCAGCCAAGCTATGGAATGCACTCCCAGCTCACATTCGTGAATCCAAAACACTGAACATTTTTAAGATGATGCTGAAAACGCATTTGTTCTCTAGCCATTTTGGTGTTTAATTCCTTTTTTCTTTTTATTAGTCAGTTATATATATATATATATATATATATATATATATATATATATATATATCCCAATTTATCTTTATACATATATTGTTATGAAATAATCGTATTATATATGGTTTTTTTTCTCCATAAGTTTATGTACAGCGCTTTTGAACAAGCTTTAAGTATGAAAAGAGCGCTTTATTCGTTTGGTATTATAGTAATAATAGTAATCTATCTCATTTGACGTTGTCAGCCACGTAAAATAACGGCTATTTCGACCATTATTATTATTGTTATTATTATTAAAAGTTACAGATATAATTTTGATAATACATTCCTGAATTATATGCTACCTTCAATGCTACTCTGGATTTACTAATACACTTAATCAACGAATAGAAATCTTAAAATTCAGAGATATCCTAGCTGCCTGCCACAGCGAATACGTTAAATTTATGTCATAATGTTAAATTCGAAAGGAGGCTGGATCTGGAAATCCTTCAAACTTGTGCACCACAAAATTCGACCATCGGCGGCTCAGATAGTAATTTAAAACATGTCCGATATTAATACATTTACATCCATTTACGTCATTATCTGATTATTAAAGCAGGTTTAGTCAAACGATTATCTCTCTGTATTGTAAGCTACTAACTAGAATCGAACGGGAAGACGTCGGCCCCGAGAAGAATGCTCTCATTTGTAGGGACGATCCATAAAATAGTTTTAGGGATCCACATTTCGTTAGGATTGTAAAACTAGGGATTTAGCGATATGCCTAGGACTTCCAGAGAATTCGCGTAAACACTGTATTCACAATCTTACTGTAAACCTTTATATGCATCTTGAAATATGTAGGAGAATTCAGGCCTTTTCTCTCAGGTAGCCAATAGGAATCCGTACAGTTGGGGCTCATAGGGACCCCGGACTGCACCCTAAAACTGGGCCTTAATCTCAGGTACACTATTTTTATATTATGTGCCGTCAGAAAATTCAATTTTTGGGTCAAATTGCCGTCAGAAAAGTAGAAAAAGAGAAGAATAGATTTCATGAAGTTCACATAAACAAGCGATACAAAGAAATTACAACAAAGAAATATTTTTGATACAAAAACAAACTGAGGGACCATCTCATCCGTAACAGGGATATCGTTAGACTTATCGCAGCAGCGATCCAAGAGTTTCATTCATCGGCTTTCGCAGAAATCGATTTTGGGAGTTTGGGAACGGATCTCGGAGATCCCTTATCGGAGATCTTATATCAGCTATACCCGAGTTTGGTGATAGTGGTGAAGGATTGGTTAAATTATAACCCAGAATTCAGGCCTTTTCTCTCAGGTAGCCAATAGGAATCCGTACAGTTGGCGCTCATAGGGACCCCGGACTGCACCCTAAAACTGGGCCTTAATCTCAGGCGTTATTAATAAAGAAAGGGGAAAGGTTTTTCGTGTAACTGTGGCTCCCAATGAACGGGAATATGACCTTGTGATGGCTTACTGGTTAAAGGCGATGGTTTAGAAACTGGGAGTGTTTGAACAACTATCGATTGTGGCTTGGATTGGAAACGAAATACTGCATGGGAACTTGAGGAAAGTCTTGGATTGTACAGTCCATACAGTTAGGACTCAAAGGGCGAATCGGTACAACTCTTGGTGCTTAGCCTTGGAACAAATCTGTAATGGGTCTTCGATTTAAAAGGACATTCAATAAATAAGGTCACACACCCCCGCCCGCCTGCCCCCCCCCCACACACGCACACACACACACACACACACACACACAGACAGAGAGAAAGACTGTCTTTACGTTTTGTAGACATTACTTACAAATAATATATGGGATGATTACAAGAGGGACAAGGGCACAACCTCTTATCCAATTGTTTATTAGCGGTAGCTTTCATAGGTAGAGTATAAATTGTTTGTTTATTATACCAAGGTAAGAGGTAGGTGTGCATATATATATATATATATATATATATATATATATATATATATATATATATGAAGCACAATTTTAGATATTGAGTGTATACCAGTCAAACAATGGTGGATACTCTGATATCTCAATATTGGTTCTTGCCTGTCAAAAGAAATTACCTGAAATTGATTGGTTGGCAGTAGTGTCTGTCTCATTATGGCAGCCAATAAATTAACCTGTAAATGATTACCTTGGTGACGACGATTCGATCACAAACGCTCTACCTAGACCATCCGATGTTGACCTTATCGCGTGACGTCATCTGCCGCCCGTGAGAAATTTAATTACGTCACCTGACTCTAACTGGAGTCAGCTGCCATTTCCAATCATTTACCTGTCGTTAACGACGGAAGACACGAAGTCATTGTAAAGAGTCTGGTGCATGTCAACACCCGATATCATCATCAATGTCAACCAGAGGTCAAATCGTATGTTATGCTAGGGAATGGTGTTAATAATAGAGAGAGAGAGAGATTATATACCTGTAACAGTCGAAATTATTCATATGATCTTGGTACAATAATATTAATTTTTTACCAATCATTAGTTTATTTACCATTACGATTGAATGAACACGAGACGATTTGTGCGAGTGGGTGAGTGAGTGAGTGAGTGAGTTAGTGAGAATATTGTATTAAAACCTTTAAAGCAAGTACTCATGGTTATGATGATATAATAATTGCTATTATTCCTAAGTCTCTACTAACCGGTTTTAAGAAAAAGAAAAAAGGGCATTTTCCTATATGACTTGAAGATCGTAGCACTATTCAAAGGGTGAAGATAACAATACATTTAATAATTAAAGACCGGGTTCCAATATCCCAGAGGAAATATTATATAACAGACTGATATCAATCATAAACACACAATAAAATTACAAACAAAGGGTGATATCACTTCAAAGAAAATGACGTAAGTATTCAAGTCCTAATGGAAGAAATAAAAGACATAAGTGAAAATCATGATCATCAAATGGTGAAAGAATATGATAATGATAATAATACATATTTAATGAATATCTTTATTATTGAATATGTCTGTATTGATCTAAAAGAGAATTTGATACAGTAGATAATAAAATATTAATTTCCAAACTAGCTTATTATGGCATAGGTTTGAGTAAATTGGTTAAACCAAATTACCTATTCCGGGTAAGCTCATATCTTGTTTACAACTGTGTTAGATCAACTAAAACGTGTGTAGATTGTGGTATTCAACAAGAATCAACCTTTGGCTGTATATTATTTATTCTCTGTATAATTGATTTAGCTCAGATTTTTTTCTTCTACTTGTGAGCAACTCAAAACGTAATAGAAAATTCAAATTAGGAGCTAAAGAACTTGACCGTGTGGTTTAAAGCTACTAAATTCTCATTGAATGTTAGCAAAACAAACGATATGATATTTACATATAAGAATAACAATATAGACCAATATATTGTGATAGATGGTGTACATATTGAAAGAGTACATGTTTCAAATTTTTATGAGTAAATGATGATAAAAACTAATATGAAATGATCTTTTTAATTACGTCTGCCAAAAGAATATTTCACTGTTATTTAGTCTGAGATACCTATATAACTGCATGATATCCTTGAATTGTACGTTTGTTCTGTTTTACCTGAACTATTTGTCTGAAGATAATTCTTTGGAAACACAATTAATTGACAGAGTTTATTTACAAAGCATAAAATAAAGAACAATTAGATCTGTTGACATAGTAAATGATAGAGATCGTACCTAGTTATTGTTTGCTAAATGAGGTCGTCTAATGTTTTATGACACTACCAATTTAAGAACATTGAAATAACATACTGCCCCTTTAATAATTTGAATTATTAAAGAGGCAGTATTTTATTTCAATGTTTAATAATTTGAGGCCCATTTAGCCTACCATGTGCACAAAAGTGGCCGTAATAATTCAATCATCTTTTAATAATTTGAAGAAATTATTACTTACTAAACAGTGTTCCTAATGATAAGTGTATGTCTAACACAGATGGCAACTTTGAGGTAACGTTTTTTATAGCCAAAAGAAAATATGTGACAATTAGCGTCAAAGATGTGGAAATATGGAGTAATCTAAGTGGTTTATTTCAATACATAAAACATACACACATCTGCACATAGATTTAAAAAACAATTAAAAGTGTGTGTTTTGTATTATAATATAACAGCTCATTAATACAAAATTATAAATGCATTAATTATCGGGTATGTATGCGTTTGTTCTTTTAGGGGTGTATTGTATTCAATATTGTATTGTATAATTCATTATTTATCAGGAGAATTTATTCTATTAAAACATTGTGCTTCTGGCATTCTGATTTTCAAAATCGTAGTTGGTTGACTTCATAAAATGAAAACTGCCCGATGTTGAATAAACTGAACTAAACCAATTGTGGATTAATGTAGTATCTACATCTATACTTCACTACTAAAGACACATAAAAATAACTTATTGTTCAATGTAGCGAACAACATCAGGATTATCAGCTAAGCCGGGATTGCGTCGCAAATGCTGAAGAGACAGTAGTTAAATGTTGTTGTTCATTGAAGCGGCTCCCATTATCACTCAAGTATACGGTGTCTTTTCTTTCGTCGTTAGCAAAGCCATTTCACGGCCTCTTGATTTGACCTCTAACGAAATACAAACAATAGAAATGTCACGTTTTGATGCCCGATCCGTGTTTGACTTACAGTGTACACAGAACTCCAGAGTTTGGAGATTTATTTGGCTTGTTATTGATCCAGCTGACGCGTCCGTGTTTACATTTGTGTTGGCACACAGCGTTCTATAATGTGAAGTCGAATTGAAGTATACGAAAAAAATATATATACTGAAGCATTTGGTTTTATGGAACTGATACTAGTACAAGTAGAAGGTGACAGTACCAGTGGTGATACTACTACTACTACTAATGAGACTACTGATACTACTACTACTACTGCTATTGTTACTACAATAACTAATACTACGATTATTATTAGTGCTGCCACTACAATTACCACTATTACTACTACTATCACTACCACCTTTTACTACTACTACTTTACCACTACTACTATTGTTATCACTACCAATATAACCACCACAACCACTAACCTTACCAACACTATTACTACTACAACAACTACTACTGCTGCTATTACTAATCCTACCACCACCACCACTAATAATAATAATAATAATAATAATAATAATAATAATAATAATAATAATAATGTCACTAAGATTAACAATCAATAATCAATCACTGTATAATGGCCAAGAAATATATTATAAATTTGACCTTTTATTATTTTTATTATTAATTTTATTATTGTTGTTGTTGTTATAGTTGTTGTTGTTAATATTAATTACACGGAGCCTCGTTTTTGTTGGCTGAGTACTCTTACACTTTAATCCTGAAAAACAAAACAAACAGATCCTGTATGATATTACCGCTGTTGTTACTGTCTTTTCGTTGTTGTTGTTGTTGCTGTTGTTTTATCAAAACTTTAATAGTCGACAACAACAGCAACAATAATAGCAACCAATCGATTGTTCACAGAAATATAAACATCCGAACACGCAAACTAACAAAACAAACATCAACGGTGAAGTAAAAAAAATTCCACTGATGTATATATCCAGATAAACGATTTTAACATCGCCTTTCTTCAATTACAGATGCAGTTCATCCGGATGTGGCAACGACTAACGTAGCAGATCCATCAGCGTCACGCACCCCCCCCCCAGTATGGTGTACACGGAAACAAAGCCTCGAGGACCGATCTTTATTGACTTCACCGGTCCAGGTCCGGCCTATAACTTACCGAGTCTGATAGGCACCGACAATCATGACACCAGGAGTAACTACTCCCGGGCGCCATCTTACACGATGGCGGGAAGATGGAAGGAGAAGAAGACATCAAATAATCTCCCGGGTCCGATCTATAACCCGAAGACGACCTGGATCAACGAAGCTGGAGGGATCAGCCTGAAGGGCCGTCATCGGACGCGATCCCGAGATTCGACCGGTCCCGGGCCGGGCGCCTACCAGCCGAACTTCTCGTGGCTGAGCGAGAACAGATCCGGACCGGCCTACAGCATGGCCGGACGTCACCGGACTCGCCAGAAACACGACGAGACGCCGGGACCGAACGCTTACGTACCGTCGTTCGCCGAACACGACGGCAAGGGCTTCTCGTTGAAGGGACGCCACAAGGATCCGAAACGGGGCGACGACATCCCCGGCCCGCTCGAGTACAAGCCGGGATCCGGAGTGATCCGGTACGGCAGGGTTACGGCGCCGGAGGCATCGCTGAAGGGCCGCAACGACGGCGCCAAACATTCCCGTCATGCACTCGGTCCAGGACCGGCGGCCTACAATCCTCAAATCGACGCCCTCAGCTCATCGAGGAGTCTTCCCTCATGGAGTCTGTCGTCGAGGCACAAGGAAATGGGCACGAAGGATAGGTCGCCCGGGCCTCAGACGTACCGGCCTCCGCCGCCCAGCGAGGTGACCAGCGCACCGGCCTACAGCCTTCAAGGCAAGCGGAAGATCCGGAATGTCGCCGACGACTCGCCCGGACCGGGACTCTACAATCCGGATCCGAGCGTCGGCGTCCGAGGGCGCCGCGAGCAAAAGGCCGCATCCCTGAAGGGACGAGCCAGGGAACAGAAGAAGGACCAGTCTCCCGGTCCGGGGACCTACAACACGGACTCCCCACGTGACAGCGGCCCGGCCTACACCATGGCCGGTAAATGGAGGAAACGCGAGGAGGATGTG
Source organism: Paralvinella palmiformis (assembly GCA_025642065.1). Taxonomy (NCBI): domain Eukaryota; kingdom Metazoa; phylum Annelida; class Polychaeta; order Terebellida; family Alvinellidae; genus Paralvinella; species Paralvinella palmiformis. The sequence goes on along the minus strand of JAODUP010000800.1, from coordinate 58,745 downwards.
GCGACACCTGGTTAGCGACATTAACACTATACTTCTTTGCTCGAGTTACTCGTCTGTCAAATAAATCAATCGGTTTTTATGATACATGGTCGATACCGGCCGATAACTGGTCTCCGAGCTCCGACCACAAATATTTGTCAATTATAAGTATACGTCGAAGGTTATTCGATTATTTGTTTGTTTGCTGGAGTGAATGATCTATCGCAATATTTGTTTCAGATGTGATCGCTCTCGGGTTCTGACAAATGAGCCATTAGCTTAGATTTATAGCGACCCCGTAGTCGATGCACGCGCACTAAGCCATACAAGCACACACGCACAATCACACATACGCACGCACAATCACACACTCAAACAAACATGCACGTATACTAATGATACGTAAGTGACTGATAAGACATCGCACGTCATTTCTCTGGGTAGCTTCCATGATGAAGCGTCCATCGTTTGTGCCAGTGCCTTTTTACACTCTGTTAAACGCACACAAGCGCACGCACAGAGAGGGGGGGGGGAATGAGAGCAATAATTGATTGATTGATAACGTTTGTGTTTCTGTCTTACATTGAATCAGCACGTTCAACACTTCACCAAAATATAAAACACACATCCCTATCAATACATATGTTTGTTGTATACAATGTATTTCTAGACATACGCACGCACACACACACGCACACACAAATCTATAAAAGTAAACATCACTTAGACAAACAAACGTACCTAACAAATATTACTCTATTTCAGGACCCAATAAATACTTTCCAAGCGTTCTAGAGGAAGGGCCGGCCTACAGCCTGAAAGGTCGCCATAAGGAGAGTGACAAACAAGTCGTTGTAAGTGTTTGACCCCTTTTGCTTAATAATGCCACCGTCTTTAAATTAGTCCATGATACTTCGATACGGGACATGGGGCCCATTCAATTCCGGAATTGGAACTGATTATTTAAAAAAACGGAATAGAATTGAAAATTTTGGAATTGGAATTTCCTACAAAATATTAAATCCACAAATTAATTTACCAGTTAATTTTTTAATTCAGAAATATTTCTTCCATGACAATCCTACTTGGAATATAAACTATTCGGAGTAGGCATTCCAAGTGTGTACTCGGAGTACTTACTCATGGCAAAAACAGTAGGTAAAAAGAGTCGGTAAAACGGAATTGGAATTGGTAAATTTGATTTGGAATTGGCTAAATGGAATTGACCCCATGTCTAGATAAAATTACCGAATTATCGGCACAGCTCGCCTGTGATCAATACATAACACAAACTAGGACAAGTATTTTGATGTATTTGAGAATAAGTGTAGCTGGAAAAAAATCGAATACTTCGTGAAAGCATCTAAATGCAAATATAACTATTTTTAATTTCGGAATACTCGAATACAAATGCTAGGGTACAATGCAAATACGAATGTATTTGATCCCATATCTGGCGGGTAGAACATTGCGCTGCAGGCCGGCGGATCCCGACCTGAATCCCGAACTAGTTATCTGTGAGGTTGTGAGCATGTTTCATCGTTCGCTTCGCTTCATTATCGTCGGTGATCGATTTTTAATATTTCCTTATGATAATCTTCAGCGGATTCCGGATTTAGAAATGACCTAAGACTATAAAGGGGCGACGCCAAATATTTTCACTCACTCACTCACTCACTCACTCACTCACTATCATGCTGTTGTTTCTAAATAATATCACACCTTTTCGTTGCTCTTTACCTCAACTCGATACCTGACTTTATTTGGTTTTCAGGGACCAGGCCCTGGAACCTATAATGTTGACAAAGACTTGGATGCTGGGCCAGCTTATAGCATTTCGGGTAAATGGATGACTGGTGACATTACCGCTCTCGGTGACAACTCACCTGGACCAGGTGCTTATTTTCCTCAACAGGTACGTTCACTGGTTTATCAATTTATGGTCATCATCTTTACTGATTGTCGTTTCACCTTTAGTCGTCTTCATCTCGGTAATAGAACTTTTAGATTTCTCATGGTCGACGTTTAATTCGAAGTTTGCTTCTCTGATAACTTTTGGACACCGGGTTACTGATGTCGATATAAACAGATAAGGAACCTTCTCCATCGAAACCCTTTTCTCACATCATCTGCATTTAAACAGGATAATATATATATATATATATATATATATATATATATATATTATAATAATTATCATCATCATCATCAGTATCACCATTATTATTGTAATTAGTACTAGTAGTAATAGTATTTATTGTTGTTGTTGTTAGTAGAGTAGTAGTAAAAGTAGTTGTAGTTTTATAACAACTTTCTAATAAACAAAAATAAGTTTGTTTAAGAGACTTCACCCTTATGAAGAAATATGTTGCAGGACACATGCCAGAACACACTATAAACATGATGATGATGATGATTTTACGGCAATCCGAGGAGAAAGGTTATAATAATTCATGGAATTAACTACTCTTTGATTATTACATGATAATCTAATTTATTATATGTTGTGTGATGAAGGTTTAAGTTCGATTTCCACGTACAGGTGAACACCGATGACGCTTCTTTTCAGAATTAGCGGCGGATCCTTTGCGAATAAAACATGATGCCTTTTTATTACTCATTACTATCTTAATTAATAGATATTTCGCGATTGTAAAGGTGACCAAGAAAACTGCTAAAGGAAGCTAAACAGCGAAATGGGGAAATTTAACTTGAAAAAGGAAATCTGGGAACGACAATTCCCTACCTTGATTGGCTGTCGTAGCTTTAAATCAATCATGCTGATGACCACGACACTGCTGTGGTTGTTGATGCTGATAATAATGATGATGCTGATGATACGGTTTAAAATTTTGCCCGGATAGGCTTCTACAAAGGGTTATTAGGGACGAAAACGATATCGTCCCTCTAGATATAACTACCAACTACAGGGCTTTCGTCGATCCGGATTAAAAAACTTACTGGCAGCTTATAGTCAACACTATGTATTTCTAGAATACAATCTTTTTATTCACACAAATCAGAACAATAAAAATTAGTACTTTCAAGGGAATATTTTGTGGACAAATATATAATTAATCGTGCACAAATTTTAGATTTAGCTCTCATTGGCGTTTTGTTTACATTTTGGCTCATTTAGCTGCTATATTTACACACGTGTTTTTTGTGTACTTATAGTTATAGCTGTCTCACATAAATTATAAATGATGTCAAAATTTGAACACAATCAGCCCAAAAAAAAAAGATGTTTCATCTTTCACTACGCCTCATTACGTTTGGAGTCAGCTCGGCGTAGTTAGGTTAACATGTACAGAAAATGACCGTAAAACGACAAATTTAATATTTCTATCCCGTAATATGTTCTCGTGAGAGCGATAAATAGGGACGACACCTCACTAATATAGATTACTACGTAAATATTGGCGGTTAAGGAAATTGTCCTATCCAGAACGTATAGCATACTGCGGTCATCGGATCGAGTCTAGCTGTAAGCTAGTCAGAAAGCTTCATCAGAACATCTCATTTGCCCAGGGAGTATCACCTCGTCCATTTGTCTATGGTATGATTAACGGCGAGACTAAACAAATCAAACAATTCTTTTCGTGTCTTAGTAGTGACTGTAAATTCCTCAAATTTCGATAAGGGAATGTTTCGTTGTTTATATTGATTTCCTCAGGTAAGTAAGTGATCATTATTAACGATATGCGCCTCAATTGAGATCTAGAGTTATGGCTGTTGACAAATATGCAGTCTGTTAAAAGCGAAAAGGAGCAGAATTTTTTTATTTAAGACATATCTAGTTACTTCAGAAGATATGCAAATTACCCACATGTATTATGGGGCTTCAGAGTAGAACACACGGGCTGAGATCAGAAAAAAATATCTTTTTGGACGTTGAGTGACTCTGTCGGGACAACTGGTTGTATAGTAAATCTTCGTTATTAAAAAACATTATTAATGAACTGAAATAGATGTCTCAAGGCGACGATAGAAACTTATTCTCACAAATGAATTAATTATAAGTATATATTGGATAAGCAATTACATAGGTGGATTTTAAACTGCGTGCGTGTGTGTGTACGGGCGTGCGCACAAACACACTGAATGTATGGTAACGATTGCACACAATTACAATTGCTACTTAATTCTTTTTCAGCCACTACGGAAAGAGGATGGAGGAATATCGTTTGGAGTCCGACATTCAAGAGCAAAGTTAGAACCAGCTGCGATAAAGAAATTGAACCGAACAACAACGTAATTCTGAACACACACGAGATATATATATATGATCATAACGTTGTAAATAATTGTATTTACTTTAATATTTATTAATTATTCTGGATGCGCTTATACTTTTTGTTATTTCTAGGGAAATTATTATTAGTCATGAATGCTGCGATAATGACATATATCAGGTGACAATTAATATGATTTCATAACAACCTGCTCGTCTTTAAATTCAGATGTTGTGATATATCACGTGTATGCACGGATCGTTGCTTTATTACCTACAACTATGTGCCTGTTGTTTTTATATGCGTATACAAGTCTTATTTGCGTGAACATGTCGTGTGAAATGTTACTAGATATGTCTTTTTTTCCTATTACCATGAACTTTTTTATGCACCTTCACTCCCGTCTTAACTTCGGTTACCACATATCAGCAATCTTACTATTCTTACTCGCGCAACACTTCCTGAAGATTTCAAGATGATATTTGTACTTATGTTGTAATTTAAACAAACAAATATATAAATAATTATTTCAGTATTAAATGATAGACTAATCAAATTGGTGCTAGATGCATACATAAAGAGAATGATATTTTTGATCCTGAAAATTTTAAGAATGACAGTATGACAACAATATCTAGTTATGATTCAATGAGAGTAAATGAGTGATTCATTAGCCTGAAGTAGATATATAGAATACTCTGTATGATTTGATGAATATTAATATCTTACAATGACTTTCTTTCAATTATTTGAATAAGTATATGTTGGACTTAGAAAATATAGTGTTCTTTTAACCCTGTAGAGCATACTTTTTTTTGGTTTCACACTGATCTAGACTGATTGTTTTTTCACCATATGCCAAAAATCTATTCAGTGCACATACAGACACACACAACTTGGAATGCTGTCATGTGGCGACTGGTTCACTCATCCATGAAAATGAGAACGTGACAGGACGTGATGGCTATGTGTTTCAGTAACGCTTTGCGCCTTTAATGGCAGCATGGGTTGTATGCTCCCTTGGGAGTGGAGACATGTGCTGGGTAGAAACAGGTCTGAGTCAGGGATAATAATACTGTACAGCGCCTCAGAACAGGGTTACCTGGTTCTGGCGCTATATAAACATGCATTATTATTATTACTATAGTCTATACCTGTCACAACAATGTAATTCCACTGATGACAATTACTGTATTAATTACACTAATATTTAAAAACCTTTAAAGCTTCTTCATCCTCTAAACAGAATTATAAACAATACAACATAAGTGAATATAAAGTTTAATTTTACTAAAATTGTAATTTTTACATTGCCAAAATATCTAATTAACTTAATCCTGTGTCCATGTCTTCTCTAGCTTGTTTATCTGCCGAGACATCTTTTCTTCATCTTCTGCACCTTCATCTGACTTCCGTTTTAATCCCTTCATTTTCCTTGTCTGGAGACTGTCCAGATTCTGTTTTGTCATGTGGATACGACCAAGCTTTGTGCCAAATGCATCCATTGAGACGTTCTTGACTTTTTTCGGCTGTAAATAAATATTATAATAATTAATATGCTCCAAGAAATGAATAATATGTTATGTAATAAACTTGCTTCATCTCAATAAACTCGTGTGTCAACTGGCAGAAATCTCTATGACAATAATTAAAATGTCACATTCTTTCTCTGTGTGTGTGTTAATATATGTATATATGCATGTGCTTTACAATTAACATATTAATGGTGAAATATGAAAGTGAACCAAATACACCAGCACAGGAAATTAACGAATTTAACTTTCCTACAGTTTTGTACTAATTTGTGGGTGTGTATGTTTATGTTCATTGTATATATATATATATATATATATATATATATGTGCATTTATGATTAAGTTAAAGAAGTCAACAGGGAAGGTTTCAGTTTTGTTAAGACGCTGTAAACATGAAAACACCATGTCCATAAACAGCCAATCTATACTGGCAGAAATACATCTTTGAAATACATCAAATTATGGTATTTAAATTACCACCGACATGAAGCTTTAACAAAACTTTACTTATCGAAAAATAATCACATTGTGTAGACATTTGCATAAACTAGGAGTAAGACAATTGAATGAGATACCTTCGCTTGTTTGGGCTGTTTGCGGGACCGTTTGTAGAGATCATCAGACGCCAATTTGGTTCGTCTAATGACCAGATCAAGCGATGGGCCAATCTCTTCTAGTTCTATGCGAGGTATCCTGCTTCCAGACTTTTTCATCAGGATCCTGTTGACCAGATCAATTTCAAGAGAACTATTAGGTTCAATTTAAACTCCCATTTCTTTCATAAAAATGTCAGGTAATTTGTCAACCTTCAATGCACTAAGTTTCATTACAAGCGAAGTAGTAAAATATATTATATTTTAAGATATCCTTTTTAATAACAATTGAATGTATCAACTATTAAAGAAGAGCACCACAAGACAAAACATCAAACCTTTGTTTTATCCTAACACTAAAAGATACTCGTGATAATGTATTCCCATAACATACTAGACAATGCTAATCATCTTTTATTGTTTATTTTCAATTAATTTTTTTCAAGATTTAATAAATAGGATATTGATGATACAATACAAACAAATAAATAATTGTGTAATCCTGAAAGTAGTAAGTTCACTGACCGGTAACTTCTCCAAAATATCTTGCCCTCGGCAGCTGTGAAGTGCCATATGTGTTCTAAACCCGATAACCTGACCTGCTTAGTTTTTGGCCCAGAAAAGAAATCTGGAAATGAGATAGACACCTCAAATAGCAGGATCGACATAGTTATCCTCTCAGATAACCAAAAAAACACTGCTTTCATTAATGAGATTAATATACACTGATTTAATTTAACATTTTACTTTGCTATTAAGCTCTTACCAAGAAGTAGATTTTTAAGTCGTTGATGTTCACTGTTTAGTTCAAAATCTTCTCCAGTGAACACAAGACATGGCTTTGTGCCAAAGGGACATTTTGCTGTCTGCGTTGGAAATAAAATTAAGATATGTTCAGCTTTATCTGAAGCAACTATTGAACACAAACAAAGGATATATATGAATATAAAATGAAAATAATTTTCCTTAAATTATCTTTATATCAGTTTACACACATTATTTTTACAAGGAAATCTTACCTGAAAAGATGACAAAGATTTGAATTTTTCCACACCTAGTTCTATCATATCTAAAATGTGATAATCGAAGAGCCTACCTAAAATAATAGGAAGAATGTAACAAGATAATTTAAAATTCTAAGCAATAAAACTTAAAAAGAAATACATTTATAATAGCAATGACTTAACTGATCCTAAACCTTCATATAGTACATACCAATAATTAAATTATGTGGACGTTTCTTTGAATGTGAACCAAACATAAAAAGAGCGGCATCACTCTTATTGGAGAAGAACTCCTGCAAGAAAGAATTAAACAATATATATATATATATATATATATATATATAATTAAAACTCTATGTAGTAATAACACAATTCTCAGTTCAAACACAGCAAATACAACAACTACATTATAGGATGAAACATTGGAGGGTTGAAATAAATTCTGGTGAAAAAATCACACCGTTCTTCTAAATCTAATCTACCCTTGTATGAGTTGAATTTTTCTATCTCCCTTCTAGCTGTGTACAGAATTATATGTGCACTTGATTCTTCTTAATAATAATATATTATATTAAAAAAAGCTGTTCCTTTCAAATAAATGGCGCAAACTGATAAGTGTTTGTCCACATGACCAAACAAGAAATACTGTAAATTTTCTTCTAGTGTTTCATTACAATTACAGCAGAAGTGATTAAGCTTCATTACTACGAAATACAATTTGATCATCATCACATACACACAAACACACAGAGAAAAGTTTCTACTACTGATTCAGATCTCTGATAAATTATTCATCTTTGATAATGACAAACAACTGTATTAAAAATTCTTATTATCTGTGCCACTGCCTTGTCACATATTGTCAAACAAACATCAAAACTGGAAAAAATGGTAGCCCAAATGCCTGCGACTAATGTGTTGTGCCTCAGGCTTGTGATTGGCCTAAAAGACTAGTCTGATTGAGAATGTGCCTCTTTGAGACAAAATATGTGGTACTCATTGTTTCTTGTGGTGAGTGGTCATTTACAGCTGTTTTTTAGGTCTCTGGAGATTTGGACTACAGTGCTCTAACCACTGCAGTATAGAGGTGTCCTCAAGAACTTCATGAAAATGTGATAATAATTTTACAGGATATGTCCATTAAAATGAATAAATGTTACTATTATACTATCATATAGATAATAATATATTCTCATATAGTTTTGATCTTATATATTAAAAATATTACATTTTATAGGAACAAGTCCATTTCCAATTTAATAGCAAATGATGGCATTGTAGTATCTGGCATAGTTTTCATTGAGCTAGTAAATTTAGTTTTGGGGCTAGTAAAGAATATTTATTAGGCTAGTAAACATTTGTTGACCCAATAAATCTTCCATTTAAAACAATGGGAGGCTAGTAATATTTTCTAGCCCTGTGCATCTGGTAATTCTCTCTCTTTCTCTCTCTCTCACACACACACACATACAAATGTGCATGCCACACATATTAATTTCTTCCTACAGAGACAAGTAAATGAAATGTTTACTTACAATAGACGTTGCATCATCAAAAGGTCGCAATATATTCTTTCTGAAATAAGAAACCATACAAGAAATAATGTACACCACAAAAATGCTAATATGCAACAGTGAAGTTATTTTTAGGCCATAGACATTGAAAATCAAATATTATACAACAAGCTCATACCACAGTCTCATGTTAAAAGTATATAATGGTAATGATCATTGAATCAGTTTAATAAGACATATAAAATAACACATTTATATTAAGCAGATCAATAAACAAACCATTTGTGAGAATTTCCAGCCGAGAAATCTATCACTGTTTTATAACAATATTTACACCACATTTAGTACCCTGTCATGTTAAAGATTTATTTGATAAAATCTAGGTTTTAAAAGCAGTCACCAGGTCCCCCGGGGGTACTGTAGCATAGGATCTCCACCATGGGGAATAGGCAAAGCACATGTTTTAGTGGCAAGTATTTCATTTAACTATAATTGCTGGCAGGAGGCAAAACTCATAATGTTGTTATTATAGCTTCTGTCATTTTATCATATCTATTACATGTATACTATATATTTTATTTAGACGACAGAAAATCAATGTTTGCCCAACATCTGGTGTATCTGTTTTAAACCTGTTCACGGACACCTTAAACATTTTGTTAAGTGAAAGGCTATTGGTCGAGGTGATACCGAGTCGTTGCTGTGAGCAGTAGACTATAAACGAGGTGTTGATGATTGAAATCCATCTTCTGGTTACGGACCTTTAATATACACACTCATTAAATCAAACGATGTCAACATGCAGAACTCTATATAGTAAAATATCTACTTACTTTTTATACAGGACCGACAGAGGCTTCTTCAGCATGTACTGGATAATGGGGACGAAAAGCATAAAAATGAAGCATTCAGAGATCGCAACAAAACAAACATTAAGCATCTGATTTATAAGTAAATCTGTGTCAATTAAATGGGTTTCTTATAGACTGGAAATAGTTTTCCAGTATTTTCCAGAGATACTCCATGTAAAATCGGAGCACTTTCTAGGATAAAATTTAATCTTGCTGGATCTGTTAATGCAAAAGAAATATCACAAAAGGACAGATACCAGCAAAACAAATTAAGCATGAGATTTTAGTGGTTTAATGTAAATTGGTGAGTATAAAAATTAAATTATTTCCCAGGGAGTTCCATGAGTAATTTACAAATTTCTAGGGTATTTAACCTAAATAAACCTTTTGGGGTTTTAAATGGTTGTATGAAGCTGGTTAAATAATTACTGGATGGGATAGGTAAATGCTATTTAATGGTACATTGGTATGAATCAGGACTTTCAGTGTCCTAAAGTGTTTTTTACCAAGAATTGGTAACTTTCCTTGCTGTATCAGATTACACAATTCACATACCAGTTCCTTGAGGATAGCCGTAACAGTTTCGCTCGTACGCCCTCCTTTGATAAATATTGCTGTCTTGTCATTTTCATGAATCTTTGGTTGTCGTTTCTCAAGAAGCCGTTTCACTCTTTGGGTCTTTGGCTTACTGCATTAAAAAGTGATAGGACAAAACATTTCAGAAAACGATGACTTGCACAATCCAGGCTTGGTGCTTTATACACTCATGAATTTTATTCCATTTATGTAAATAATATGACAAAATCTAAGCAGCTTCACTTCAGGCATGACACTGATAACACAGGTACAATCAAATACATGTAACTGAATTGAACCCTATTTAATCATTATACCCTTCCGTGCTTTATTTTAATATATGGTCTGTTCCTTCAAAAGTAATGATCAAATCACCTTTTATGTTTTGAAATATGACCAAAATGTGTCTGATTAATTCTTAATATTTGGATGAATTATTTCCACATTATTATTTAATATTAATAACTATAATCTATATTTAATAAAGCGTCCTTACTAGCAGGAGCCATTCAAAGGCGCTGTACAAATAATAGATCATATTTAAAACGATACCAAAACATTTTAACATCACAGGTATTCTTTTGTGAAAGGTTCAACTGCTTTTTTCATTTATTCAGATTTCCCCCACATTTTAATAACAATTAAGTCATCAAAAGTCTGCACTTTCAGTACATGATTACCCTACATATTCTACAATATACTAAAATCAATAGGAGTACTGGATTATTTATCAGTTAATGCTGTTAAAAAAATACTAAAAAATCAAATCAAACTGTATAAAATGTTATTAAGCTGGACACACACATATACAAAACATTCATAAGCACATTTCATAATGGCAATGCACCCCTTACTCAATACAAAGGGGGTAAAATAATATTTTGTAGGAAAATTATGTGAATTGTGTTAAGTTTTGTTTGCAATAATACATGAATCAATGGACATACAAACTGTGCTAACACTTGGATAATCATTCAAATATCTTAATAAGTACGGCTATAATAAATGAAAACTAGTGATTAACATTAATTCACTTTAAGAAGGCTTCCAAAGCATTTCCTCACCATCCAAATGCACGTTTTTAATACATTTATAATGATAAATATATAATAAATGTACATTACCAACTCCATTCTGCGTTTTCTATCTATGACCATGAAGTGTGTTCAGTTAACATGACTAACCACTCCACCAGCCCCAACCACCCCTCTATAGTTATGTAAGTAGCTCACAAGTTTTATCAAGGGGGAATTTCTTCCATCATAAATGATAGTTGGCCAGTCAAGTAACATGGAGGTGCGAAAAAGCACATCATATTTATTCAATATATGATCGATTGTTGACATTTTTATGGAACAGCCTCACCCTCACCCCTTCTAGCTTTTCTGATCTACCCACTTTTATTTAAATTTTAACTAACATGGGATATCAAACTATGTACCGGTAAAATCGGAAGTTTTTTGTCTACAGGAATAACATTTATTCACAGGCTTTTTTCTTCTAAGTGGATTTCTTTACAGACAATTTTTCCAGGATATTTCCTGATTTTGTAAAATTCCAGGACATTTCCACGACCTGGAAAATGAATTTGTTATTTTCCAGGGTTCACTGTAACCCTTTATTAATTTATGTTTGTATTCTACGATTAGCCACCGAGTATTCTTGTAATTATTCATCATACAAATCACACTACTGAACAGCATAGTCGTAGATCAGGAAATGATTTATAATTACTGAAGCGTTCTGGATATGGAATTTGTCCAAATTATACAGAGCATGCCATAAGTATAATCTATATATAATGATACAGATATATTCTATTCAATATAGTAACAGTGAAATAAACCTTTGACTAAGGATCAGAAGGAGTTAAGGCATAACATCTTAAACATGTCAGTGTCACGGAGGAAGAAACTACATCGGCATCTACTGATCTAGTCATTCTGAATCAGATCGAGAATCAGAATCTGATTCTCGATCTACTTTAGAAGTTAGTCATCTGGTCAGCTCTTTGAGTTTCATCAATTGACAATTTCTACGTACACTGATACAGTGTTATAAATAAGGGAACTAATTTTTTTTGATATCACTATATCTTAATTGCTTTACCAGTATATGTAAGAGTACAGTAAATATGGCAAACAGATTTTACGTACACAATCCGTTGTAGAACCATTTTTACATCAACAATTTCACGTGCTTCGATTTATACTCTCAAATCTAATACAGTCATTCTATTTTTCATTCTGATTAAGTTCAATGCAACACAACGTATCCATGGCACTTCGTCACAGGCAATATTGTTCTTACAGATCAGGGTAATCATCATTAGAACTAACTAGATAGAACCTACTGAGTGTGGCGCTGATAACTTTTGGGACATTATATACTAATATTGTGGAGGAAAGATAACTCTGTAGTAAAATATATATTGAACTGTAGTCAGTTCGGCATATTTTTAGCAGTTATATCACATCCTGCCGTTTCGGACTGATATATATATATATATATATATATATATATATATATATATATATATATATATATATATATACACACCCCGAAAAGTGTAAAAGTCTGTCTCCAAAATGGCACTAAATAAGAGAAATGTACCTTTTTGTGTTCATTTTGTGAATGACTGTTGTTCTGTTCAAAACAAAGCATAATATATAGTGTTGTAAAATGGGGGTACATTTTGTTGGTAATGCTGGAAATATGTGATACGGCAGTAAACCTAAAGAAAGAAAATCTGAAAATCCAGATTTTCATGCAGATTTTTTTTTACTTAGATAATGCACAGAACTTGGAATTCCAAATGCCACATCACAAAGAGTAGTTAAGCACATTGTTGGGATAAGGAGAAAATTGGGGACGTAAAGAGGACTATATCATTTCATGTCTATTTTCAAGGTGAAATAAATAAATATATATATATATATACACACACACACACACACACACACACACACACACACACACACACACACACACACACACACACACACACACACACACACACACACACACACACACACACACACACACACACACACACACACAATATATATATATATATATATATATATATATCTCAAAATAATCCAGTATCTTTATATTATGTGTCTTTCTGTGGCTTGAAAAATGTCATACCAGTCGGTGCTCATAAGCACACGTGCTATTCGATCTCAATTAGACCTACTTTAACGAGATAGCATGTATATATATATATATATATATATATATATATATATATATATATACAAACAGTCTTTGTTTTAAGGGTGGTCCTACTTTAAATTAAATCATTTGAAAATGAACTGGCCCTTGAACTTTGTCTAACTATATTTGGGAATGTAATGACACATTTTCCCGAATCTGAGATCTGTTGCCATGGTCCCGAATAAACCTTGCCAATTAAGCTAGTGACATCTGGCGGCAGGATTTAGAACTACTACAATCGGGTCGTAAACACGACCCGTTAATCGCAGAGTCTGGATCAACGTTCCTTTTCAGTGTGTACGCGAGATTTGTTTTGTATTTTAACGATCATTGCCGGTGATAATACTCCACGATCATTGACCTAAATCGACAACTGATAGAATGCAGTGAAAACTTAGAGTGGTAATTTTCAGAGGGTAACGGAGAGAGTTCCAAATAGTAGGGACAGCAACTGAAAATCACGAGTGCCAGCATGAGTTTTATACAAAATAACGGCACATAGTATTATAGTTGTTTAAATTTAATTTTAAAATGTGTTCGTTAATTTACACTGTTGCTCAGATACTACAACCAATGAAACATATGTATTCTGTATTAGGCACAAGGCATTACGATGCCTAAATTTAGAACTATACAGTATATTAAGAACTCATTGAGATATGAAGGGGCTAAAATATGGAATCAGTTAGATGACGATATTAAACGTGCTATTAATCTAAAGGCATTTAAAAGGCGTATAAAGAAACGGAAAGGTCCAATTTGCTCCTGTTTTAATTGTACACTTTTAATTGTTCACTGAATTTAAGGTGATATTAAATTATTAAATTTCAATGTATTAATCAAGATTCATTCTTCATCACATTCATCCCTTATATCTGTTGTATTATCACATTCGTTCAATCTTTAATCATAATAGCATCTTATTTACATTCAATCAATAGCTTTTAGCTAATGTTACTTGTATATGTATTACCGAACTGAAATAAAGTTTTTTTCTTATCGAGCCGTGATAGCGCAGTTAGTTAGAGCGTAGGACTCATAGCCGAAGGATCGCGGGCTCGACTCTCCGGGATCTACAATGCTGTCACGTGGCGACTGATTCACTCATCCATAAAAATGAGTACCTGACAGCGATGGCTATGTTTTTTAGTAACGCTTTGTGCCTATAATGGCAGCATGCGTCGTTGTATGCTCCCTTGGCAGTTGAGATGTGTGCTGGACGGAAAGAGGTCTGAGTCATGGATAAATAATATTGTAAAGCGCCTTAGAGCAGCTATCTAGCCGAATAGGGCGCTATATAAATCTCACGTATTATTATTATCTTATTTTATCTTAATACATCATAATCACATTGCATATTCAAATTATGCCGACGTGCTAATCAAGTTATAAATTCTAGGTCGAAACGAAATTGATATCCAGCTCGCACAAAATAATGCATGATCATGGATCTATATCTATATCGCAAAATAGATTATCAGACCCACAACCGACCTGCAAATTCTATATAATTAAGTGAGACACTCCCATTAAATCACGCAGAAGTCGACTGACGCACGTGATAAATGAGATGTCCCCTATAATGTGTAATTTAGCGAAAAATTTAAAGATGAAACTTTTATGAAAAACTGATTGTTTTCTGGCGGTAAATGTAGACCAATGCAATAATTACAAATGGGATTTGGGTAATATAACACTGAATCGAAAGATCAGTTCCGGATCTAGCGCAGGGCAGATGCAGAGCTGTCTAGACAAATATTTAACGATAAACGCATCCGATCAAAGGCATTGCCACGCTGCTCGTTGACAAGGTACGCTGCCTAAGCGGTGCCACGCCACGCTAATTAGTGACACAATGCGTGATTATGTGCTAATCTTCAGCGTTATTCTTTGCTATTTTAATCACTGTAGGTAATAATCCAGTTCAAAGTCCTGAGCGAGTGGCCCCCGAGATTAATCAGTAAGAAATAATGGAACAGCCACGGCGCAGGTGGCAGTAATTGTATTATTGTTAGTCCGAAGTAGAATAATTATGTTATGCCACAAATCGGATGGTTTATGGAACTTTTCACTGGCAGAAGTTGCCATATACAAATAATGCACTGTAAATTTAACACCATAAATGGGTCAAGTTGAAATTTAAGATGAAAGAGCCCTTAATTAAGACATATTTTCTGGGCCCAGCGGGACAGGAACCCAGCTTTGGCTTGGTGAAAAACAGGGATATTAATATGGGCACATATTTAGTATATATATATATATATATATATATATATATATATATATATGTTGTGTGTGTGTGTGTGTGTGTGTGTGTGTGTGTGTGTGTGTGTGTGTGTGTGTGTGTGTGAGACAGTTCCTGTGTTGTGTGTGAGACAAACTTTTAATATCAGTTATACTAATTTACGTGAATATTCTTCCCTCCTGTGTTGTTTCTTAACCCTTCCTGGTGTGATCAATAAATTTTAATGCATCATACTTTCATACTCTTTTATTTGTTATTATCAGATTAGTTATTTGTGGTAAATAGAATGTCTGCTTATTTTGCTTTGAGAGTAGGTAGTCATCGCTGCCATTTTGTTATGACGTCAGTAGTAACAGTAGCCAATGAGTGGCGACCTCCTTGCCTTAGCAACGTTGTCATCGAGTGGAAGCTGCTTGAACATGGGGAGTACTTCGTGAAAACACCTATTATTGTTATTATCACTATTACCGCGGCATCTTGAAATTAGTGTATGGTGTTTGATTCACATGCAGCGGTGGACTGCGATATAGTGGCAACATGACGGATGCGATACAGGGGTTGGTTTCTGCGGCCAAAAATACAAAGTTTACAACACTAAGTTCCGACCTTTCGGACGAAGGCAAGTTGAAGTTCCTTGCAAATTATTTTAGTTAGGTCTAGTAGATCTATATAAAAATGTCACTTCTCTTTCAGTCACATTGATCTGCTTTAACAAGAAATTATACTACATATATGCATATATTTTATGATTAAACAATTGGCTAAATATTCTTATTTCATTTGGATGGTATTGTGTATTCAATACACAATACAATCCAAATGAAATAAGAATTATATTGTTTATTGATTTTCCAAGGCTAGTAATATGAATAAAGTAAATTAATATTAATAATGATATTGTAATGATTGTTTGATTAGGATATCATTCATGCCCTTTTCGTCTTTTGCTTATTATAAAGTATTCATGAAATAATTAAAACTCAACGAATCTATATAGAATGGTTTTGATTATTTTCAGATATAATTAGTGTTTGGGAAAATGTGTCTGCTTTTGTAGAGAAACAGATGTCACAGCAAAAGGTATCTATGTTTTGCATTAATACAAATAATAATAAACAAGTGTGTCAATAAAATGTTAGTTTAATCAGATAATATTCTATACAGAAAAGAGGAAGGTACACACTAATTTAAAAGCACTAGAACGGAAGCAGTAATTTGTTATTGGAGAGAATACCATGTCCATAAGCTTTCTAAAACAGACAATTAAGTCTATAGCTCTGATTTAAAAACTGCATTAGGAGTAGAACATATTTTATTATATTAATTCTGATAATTAAATGAAGTTGAACTTATTTTTGTAAATATTTGGTAAATACCATTTATATTTGGTGCATACATAAAATAGTCTCATTATCTTGTAAAATGTTATGAAAATTAATAGCATATGTATTTTATTTAAATGTGTGCTGTTATGTTCTTCAGGGTGTTGGTATACCCGGTTTAGGAACATTTACATTTAGCCAGAAGAAAATTGACATAGGCAACAACAAATATCTTCTCATACAGCGACCAGTGTTCCTTTTGGCAGAGAAGTTTGCGCAGACTCATGGTCTTCATCATACTAAATATCATGTTTCAGGTAAATGTTAAGTTTATGCAGATCCTAAACATCATATGGCTCAGTAATAATTACATTTTCCATAACAGACTTCTGCATGCCATTTATTCTGGGAGTTTGGGTTTTATAGTTTGATGTCAGTGAAAGTAATGCTGGTTTCTGGTCAATTAATATATAATTGTTTCACTTGCATGACTGTATGCTATACTTTGAATGTAATATATTAAACTGAGATATTTAAATTCATTATATAGTAGCAGTTTTTTGTTAGTGTGATGTTATAAGCAGGTTTATGATCATGATTTATACCTAGAAAGTTGGAGAGTCGTACATGTCACTAGCAATTGACTATAAAAAGTAAACAAATAACTGTCAGAATAAAAAAATTACCTTATTTTAACCAGTATCCAAACCATTATGTGTGTGTGTGAGAGACTGATCTATATGTCATCACAAATTTGAAAATGAAAGAACTTTGTTGTAATGGGAAAACTAAAAAAGCCATCTCCACAATTACTTGGAGGGTATTGCTTCAAATAAATAATTTACTACATGAATTTGAAACCAGCATCAGCATAACTAAATGAAATAACATTAGAGCAGTTGTCAATAATATATTCCATTTTACACTTGTTTAGATTAATGCTAATAATTTAATTGTTCTCAACTCGCATAGCACCACGCCGAGGTTGTCTCACAAGGCACATTTAACTGAATGGATACAATGGTGTAGTTTTGTTAGCTGTCAGCTCAAAAAACCAAATGAACACTGAACACCAATCATTAATATTACTGAACCATGTGCTATGTCACGAATGGGGTCAAGCCACCAGGCTACAACAAATCACTATTGGATTTCCTTCTCCGATTTCAGCACTTTTTATAACAATCTTTTACCAGCTTAAAATAGCTGTGTTTGTGTCCACACTGAGTTTAGCTGATTATGTGCCATGGATTAAGGTCCTTAATGGTAGATTATGTTTGATGATGACTCAGTTTAGTATATGTTCGGCAGAGACTTGTATATTGTGATTATAACTTGATGATTACCATTAATCTGATAATTCTCATTGTGGCACCTTCAAACCTTTCAGATACCAAAAGGGCTATAGCGATAATTGTTTTGATAATTATTGATATTGATTATGACCGGGGAGTCTATTTATTAAATTGTTTTTGTTTATCTTATAGATGGAAATATTTATGTCAACCTCAGCCGAATTGTTTAAAAGACAAATTTGATGAGATAGTAATTACCCATGAAACTGTTGAATCTTGACTTCCAGTTTTATCCGAATGATGCGTCTTTGTTAACATTCATTGATTACATGGCAAGTTTCAGATTTGCCAAAAAGATCATATATCCGCCAATCCCAAGTTCTTTTTGTAATCAGAGTAAACAAATCCTGAACATCTTTTTTGTTGCTCTCTGAACAGCAGCTGACACAGAATGTGTTTTCTATGAGCTAACTGTATAGAGTAGGTGATATTTTGCTTTATAGCAGTATGTTCTCTGTGGTAAATTCCATATGTTTAATGGCACTTATACCACCATCTCTTGCAGGACAGATACCAGTGGTGCAGCTGAACTTTTCAGCACTATCGTTCGACAGTCCATTTGATCGTGACACAGTTGAGGCATGTGTAAAGGAAGTGCTTGGAGCTCTGCAGAGATCTGTGTCATCAAAGAGAAATGTGGAGTTCTCCTTCAGTGGGATTGGACGACTGCAGATCCGTGATTCGCGGGTGAAGATGAAGTTCTACAAGGACTTTATTAACAACATGGATGGATCTGGAAAGCTTGTTGAAGCACTTCAAGATGTAAGTGTTATACGAATTACTACATTTAGGAATTAGCTGATTAGAGCAAGGTGGTTGGTTTATGAAAGATGAGCCTCTTTCCCAAGACAATGGGAAATAGGTGGAATTACAAGAAATATTGCGAATCAAAATTGATGTCCCTGTAGGTGTTCCTATCTTGCCTAACACTCTTCCACTTATACTGAATTGCCAGCATAACATATAGTAAGTTCTGGACTTGCTAGCTTAACACTGAAGCTGCTAGCTCTTATATCTAGAGAAGCATCACTGGAATGCATCTTCTCAGAAAATGTCTTCATCCAGACCACATTTTAGAACAAACTAGGGCTCTATACCCCAGAAAGACCCCAACTTGTTCCCAGTGATTGAATTTTCTGATCGGAAGCTGAAACACTCTAATTATGAAAAAAAAACAATAAACACAAAGAAGTATATAACAGCTTATTTATTAATTCTTGTGATGTGAATTCACGAGAGATGAAACACAACAGTGCTTTGATCGTGGCTAGCTAGATTCAGTCCGACTCGTACATGGCCTTGCCATCTTCACCCCACCCTACAAATTCATCATCTGATTCATTGTCACTAATGAAGATCGTCTTGATCGGCACCACTGATAAAGTCCTCGGATGCAGCAAGTATATGAACGTCTTTGCTGACAAGGTCTTCATCTGAGTTCAAACAACACAGCATCTCTACAATGTTACTTTGAAGTTCCCAGTTATCTGTTACCAGTAGCTAGCTAGATCTATATCCAACAGTAATCCAGATGTTTGTTTGAGACATCCCTCTAGCTGAAAGTGTGCACTGAAAGATCCCAAATAGACTCATGTTTCAGTTTACCAGTAAAAATCTAGTCTAGCTTTTTATTATTTGATGAAACAAAATTTGTAGAGAAGGGTCTGGACTTACACCCCAGAATAGGTCCATTTAACTCGTCTAGGGGAGTGAGCTTATACCTCAGTATGGGCCTATACCTCACAATATACGGCAGTATAATTGGTATCTCTATAGTAAATATGAGATCTATTGGTAAAGTCTGATAATCAAAAGATAATCCAATGAATATCGATAATAATTTGTCTTTTCTGTCTTTCTAATAATCAAGTACATGTACATAAACACTAGAAACACATACATGTTACAATCATTTAAACAATTAATCCTTGGTATTAACCATGAAACAGTGAATAAGTTCACTATTCCCAGCACCCAACAAATAACATTCAGTATTGAAATTTTGCTAGTATCTCTCACTTTAGATAGTATTGCAGCAAGATTGTAATTTCTAATCCCCCCCTCAGTATTTACTTGACAACGCTGTCCTAATGTAGAATTCATTTTCAAGTATCGTTTGAATTGATTTGCTTATGTTATGTGAAGTGCACTGAATATATATGTGCTGAATATTATTTGTATTTTCAGCGTCCTGGTACAATGGATTCTGTCATGACTGACAGGTCACCATCAGTACGTCCAAACACAAGTAACACACTTATCTTACCAAGGTATGCATATATTTGTTTTTAGATATATGAGGAAATCCATGCATTTGAGCACTGTTTGAAAATTACTTGTGATTACGTCCATGCAGTAATTTTTGTGATTACAGAAAAACACTGATGTTTCCAGTTTCTGAGGGAATTGTTGTGACAAAATATGAAACCAAATTAGAATACAAATTCTCTTATTTAAATCAAGTGGCCATGGGAAAATGCTGTATTCAAGCAAACATCTTCACACACATACACACACACTGTACAAACCATAATACATTCCTGAATTTTACATCCGAGAAGTCGCAAATGAAAAACCTTTACATCATTGTACATTCATTACAATATCTACCACATTTGATTAAATAATTACTGCTTGTAGATTTTAATCGTTAAATTGTTGAAAATGGTTTCTGATAAACTACATTGATCTTTAGTGACCTGATTTTTATCAATAGTGATTAGCTTGTGTTTGCATTATATAGGATCAGTAACAACTTGGGTAATAGTCAGCATCCTGACGGGGAGCAGGTTCGGCATGAAATGGAGCCCATCCCAGAGGAGGGTGGAGACGTGGCAGAGATGCTGAAATCTGTTGATGGTCTTCTGGAGCAAACGAAACAGCCCGACACTGAGGAAGACAAATACCAGAAGGATGATGCAGTTGATGTCCACATCAGCTATGATGACAAAGATGATGTCGAAGGTAAATTGTCATTTCCATGTTTAAATTATTAAAGTGAAGAAATATTTCAGCCAGTTTTGTAGTAAGTCATATTTTAATAATCGTCATTTGGATAATGTCAGATCATTATTAATCACTGATGGCATTTTGAGGCTGATGTTCTTGTATTTAAATGTCAAGGAAGCTGGCCATTGTGACAGAATTCAGTATATTCGAATTAGTGTATGTACAAACTTATAGTTTCAAATACAGTGATAATCACTCATATATTTTGTCCCAAAACGTTAATCTATGAAAGTTGCTGAGGCTGCTTCCATAACATAATTGAGAGTGTGCACTGAAATGTGGACTTCCAAATCAGAGTATAAATCTAAGTGTCAACTGTTTCATCTGATTAACTCATCTATCTGTCAAGTCGACTCTCAGCCATATATGTTCCACATTGACAATCATCAAAAGCTAAATTTAGCACTCACTTTGTGGTAGTTTGTTAATAATGAAAAGAAGCCTTTGTTGTTTAAGATGTCTTCATGTTTGACATATCCTGCTTTTAGTAAATGTTCAGGTCATACCATTGGAATACTCTTTAGAAGTTATATAACTATGTCACATGTACATTTATTACTATTTTATAATGTCACAACAAAAGTGAAGCATTTGAGGTATTCTGTTGTCTCTTTTTCACATTGTTTATCATAAAATTAATTGCCCTTCTCTTACAGCAGCTACATCAATGCATAATGTCTCAAATGTTTTCTAGGTCTGACTGAATACGATGTTAATATCAGGTAACAATGGATATAGACACGAAATAGACACATTGGCCTTTCTTGGCCCTGTATAGATCACACAGTAGTCTGTGATAGATCAGTGCAAGACCTGCACTCATCTTGTATTGCCTAGATACAAGAATACTGAATATCTAATTATTAGCTTTATATGGCAGTAGATTGATAGGTGTATATTTAGGAGATTATCAAAAACTTTGATCTATAGTGCTGAATATATATATATATCAGTACATGCATCAGGTTAGTGCATAAGGTTTGTGCTATAGAGTTTACTTTAGAGAGAGAGAGAGAAAGAGTAGACAAAAGCAATTGCACTCATCTTATTGGTAATGTTTGTTTTCAGATGTATTTAATACAAATACATCTAGTACTATTTGTTCTGGTGGCGGTTTTAGTACGGTCATATCTGGTGTATTATCATATCTGTTGTGTAAATATTTTTGTGATAAGAACACTTAAGCACACTTCAGAGGGATCTATATGACCCTGTTTGTTGTCAATGAGTCTGTACCTAGAATATTGTCGTCAGTTGATTTCTTAGTATCTTAAGATCTCTTTCTTATTATCTCTACTATTGACTCTGCACCACAAATGAAAGCTGCATGAAGATACACTACTCTCCATTTAACTTTCATATATAACTTAGTATAATGAGAGTTAGTACAAAGACTATGATATATATTATATATATATTGATAGACCCTGGTCAGCTTAGATGGCTGGATTTCTAGTTTTAAAGCAGATTAATGCAAGTATCCCCCTTTATCTGTCCGTACCAGATACATAATAATTATTAATATGGAAATCTGTTTCTGTAACTAAAATAGCTTTCTTCGTTGTTTTCACGTTTACCAGATAAGAGAGATTCACGCCCCACTGGATCCCCAACTGGTAGAGTTGGAACTCGTATGGCTGTGCCACTTCCGAAGGCAACTGGGATTAGTTTCCATGATGACCTGCTTCATCCAGCTTTGTACTCACCCAAAGGTGGTGCACCTAACAAGGTGGCGCTGAACACTCCATCACCAGTTCAGTTCAAGAGAAACCTATCACCACTGAATTCACTGTAAGAATTATTATTATTATTATTATCCATACATTTGCTGTATTGCTGTATTTTATTATGTACACATATTACCTTTCCTTTAAATTATTTGTGTTTCAAAGGTACAAAATTCGTCTTTATATTGTTGTTTTTATCAGTGTCATGGATAGTCACTTTGTCGTCAGAATATTTTCTTTTTCCATTAGTTGTGTACCTATGCCTGGTGTTTTTAAATAGCATACTTTACCTATAAATTAACCTTTTTAAAGTAACTCTTCAGTAATTCTTCTTTCATTTTACCAAATGTCTTGTATTATTATTATTTACCATATATATATATATATATATATATATATATATATATATATATATATATATATATATTTGGGAGTGGTTTGACATTGCAAATCCATTACTGGTGCGATAACAACCTGTACACCATTTAATTTTTCAGAGAAATTACCCTTCATTAGTGAATCATCATTTGGATTCCCATGGATAGATATCTCCACTCCGAATATAATTTAATGTCAATAAAATGATTCTGTTTTCCAGCCACACTCCACGCCTCCATCATGTTTCTCCTTCTGGTGATGGCCAGTCATACAGTGCCGATAGCACCTTCCGTCATCCACCTCTGCCAAGTCCCAAAGTGCCAAGTCCTCCTGCTCAGGAACGGCCGAATACTGCTAACAGCTGTGGCCACTCAAATGCTGGACAAGAACTTTGCTATCTTTGCCACCAGAGGGCGAGGCGAAACATCCCGATATCATTTGCCGAAGAGCGCAAACGCAGGGAGCAAGAGGAGGAGACCCTCTTCCAAAAATACCAACAGATGAAGGATATGGAAGCCATCATAGGGGAACAGGTAATATAATGTTGAAGCTACTGTATGACAGTCACACACACACACACACACACACACACACACACAAACACACACACACCCTTCTCTCTAAGTGGCAGTTGCTGTTTGTATTTTACCTGTATTCTTTAGAATAAAGCTACGTCATAAAAATATTTAGTTTCTAATTACCTTTAAAAAGGCATTAATTGACAGATAATGACTGTTTTGAATGACTCTAATTGAACTCGTTTATGAATAAATGGATCAACAAGTGTACATTGATACATATGGTCTGTTTCTAGGAACATCAAGTTGCCAAGAGACATAACAATCAGAAGACGGCTGCTTTTAATCTTGGGGTAGCAGAAGCTGTACGAATGAAGAAAACAGCAAAGGAGAAAGATTTCCATGTAAGTTATTTAGGCCAGTTCATGTTGGCATTAATTGTCGAAACGATTAAGACAACAACTGATAGAGCGAGCACTTTTGTTGGTTGCTCAGCCCATTCAGTCTGCCATATATGACCATAAAACTATAATATGATTGTCCACAAGTTATGACAGATTGTTGTTTGTTGTACCTAATTTTATATCCATGTATTTCTTTCAGACATCATATGTATTCCAGAAACGACCTCTGACCCCTCCAAAGTTTTTGAAACAGGATATCTATTTGAATGACCTGAAAGAACAGGTGAGATTTGTTAGGTATATCCTCTTTCTATCAGAAAAAGGATCAGATGAGATATGTTAGTATATTATCTGTTATGATTTTACTTTGTGATCTTTTTTATGGAAGTTCACTTCTTATAACGTGAGCCAGTTATATAGTATCCAGTTCACACACACACACACACACACACACACACACACACACACACACACACACAATACTATTAAGGTATTTGTTTGTGGAGTTGAGATTGTTTTTGGTTGCATATAATTTATTTATTTCAATAAAAAAGGATAGTTCGTTTTACGATCAATATATTGATTGTAAAACATGTTTTTTCTATGAATAAACTGGTGAA
Source organism: Paralvinella palmiformis (assembly GCA_025642065.1). Lineage (NCBI taxonomy): Eukaryota > Metazoa > Annelida > Polychaeta > Terebellida > Alvinellidae > Paralvinella > Paralvinella palmiformis. Next base: position 33,661 of record JAODUP010000800.1, on the reverse strand, counting down.
CATTCAATTGGTGTCTGTTTTCTGTTAGGTCCAGATCAGAGACCGAGTTGAGAAAAGACGAAAAGCTGATGAAGAGTTCTTGGGACGTTTGGAACAGGTTCAATTAGCAGAAGAGTAAGTTGCTGATGTAGTACTAATTGTAATCTTGGTGAACGTTACAGCATATTTTTCTCTCTGTGATAAAACACATTTCATATTATATGTTACTATCGGGGTTTAAAATAAGACACATCTAGGCATTGTTGGATGATGTACTGATGTGTTAGGATGTTCCAGTGATAGAGGCCAAGGGAGCTGTATTTTTTATGCTTGATCCGTTTGGATCCATGCAGCACGTTGTTTACCTAACCCCATTCATTCCCATGTTAACTGTATGTTATTAGTATTTCTTTATCTGTGATGGTATAGGTCTATAACACTAGACACCTATTATTTAATATCCACATTCATTGGAATGAATAGTTTTAATCCCTAGATCGAACATTTTATTTACCTTCTCTTGGCAACGTTATTCAAACTAACACTGAATGACCTAAATAAAGTTTGTGTAAAATACATAATAATATGCAATGCAGTCAGGTAAATGCTATACCAATGTCAAATTCAGCAAATTTGCATGATTCTTTTTCAGTCTCGTCGCCCAGAGAGAACAGTATATTAAAGATAAACAGGACCAGCAAGAACAATACAAAAGAGCATTATCCGCTCAGGTATGTGTGCATCCCACCCTCACATACACAAATTGTATAGCTATGCATTCTTATACTTCTAAAGTCTTTATTTATTAGCTTCCATCATAATTTGAACTGTGTCCAAAATGTACTTGTCACAATCCAGATATGAATATTTGTCATTAATGTACGTATGCGTGTAATATAATAATATCACTGTTATATTTAATGAAATAATGTTTATTATGCTTTACGTGCAATAACATTCTTGTTTGTGCATCCGTTCACAACACAGCTCCGCTTCAAGCCCCAACCAATCCCAGCTCGTGTACCTGACTCTAGTGAGACAGTTTTTGGCACGAATGACGTCGACAATGAGAAAATGATGGAGAAGAGGAAGCATGCATACAGTTTGTACAAGGATCAGATTGCTGCAGTGGAACAGAGGAAACGTGAGGCAATTCTACAGAAGCTCCAGGAACAGCGTGAAGAGGAAGAGATGTTGAAACGTGCCAGACAAGAGTGAGTTTTGGGCAGAAATATTGAAACTTTCTTGAATATATAGTGTGTATTTGTAGACATCTTGGCAAAAATCATTCTGTTTATTCCATTAATCATATCAGGAGCAAGCAGCGATGGCTATAGTTGATGATGTCAGTTGTATGTTTGAAGGATAACTGCAATTTATGCAGACATAAAACAGTTTGATAATGTTGGATTTGTAAATGTTATGAGATTATTCATAGACATTGTGAGGATTCTTTTCAAATTGTTTCAGCACAATTAGCCACATAGAAGAATAAGTTAATGTGTGGTCAAATGTTATATTGCAGTTTAATTGCTGACAGAGCAGAAAAATATGAGAAGCTGTTTAACACCCGAAAGCATCTGGAAAGTGACTGGTTTGCTGCACTGGATGCAAAGAAGCAACGTGAGCAGGAAGAACGTGAGCATGCCCTTAGTGCAGGCATGCTCGTTCATGAACAGTGTGATAAATATAAACGATGTGCCGGATGCAAACGTGGAATCGGCAACTGTGGGGAGTCCAACATATGGCGAGAGACGAGGTACATCTCTGGCTCAAGACTGATGGTTTAATTTAATTTAGGTTGAAGGTGCAGTTGATATGGTCTGTGCCAAACTGGAGTTTTCGCTAAAGCAGGGTTATCATTTCATAGAAGATAGACTGATATTAATTTTACACAAATATATTTTAGCATTTCTGATTTGTTATGTTGTAAATGAAGTGCAGGCTGTGATATTTGTTTTATGTCATATAAGTGTTTGTTTTTGTCATAATTAAGTACATACAGTTTATACAATATATTTCTGATAGTATGCTACTCTGTTGAGGATTTTTGACACATAGTGAACAATGTATTCAATATTTTAAACCAGCAAGATTTGACTGAACTTTATTCCACGATCCTTGATGGACTTCTACAAATATTTTTGTGCCAAAAAATTCATCATCTCGTTGTTTGGATGAATGTATATTTACGTATTGATATTATGTGCCACTCTCTTATTTTATTAATTTCTAAATGAAAGCATGAATGTTAAGTAGCTGAAGTGAACCTATTTTAATCATCTGAGAGATGATCGTACATGTTTTGCCAAATGATAATCAGTCCGTTCTAATTGTCTATAATAATAATAATAATACTTTGTAAACACTCGAGTAACATTTGACTCATTTGTTAGCTTTTGATTTTCCTTCCGTTTTTTTGCTGCTTTGTAATTATTCGCTTAAATGTACCTTTGTGATGGGTTTTCAGAAGTTGAAGCAGTATTATTTTACTTATGTACAGAATGAATGGCTGATCAGATTATGGTTCTTGTTTTCACCATTCCACGCGTCCTAGAAGACTAATGGTTAGGAATATTGTTGCTAAGAATTTCTCAGCACTCAAAATATTTAATACAACTTCAAGGTATTCACCTTGTATTATAGTACGAGCTAAGAATGTTTTGTATGTATATCCCTTGTTTTACCATAACACGATGAACTGAAACTACTGTCCTTGTGTCTCTGAAAGTATTATAGGTAATAGTGTCATGAGCTCTATTATATAACAGTATTGTAGTAAAAATAGTGCCAAATGGATTTTGATTGATAAACTGTGTTTAAAACACTGGATGCTTTTAGACAGGTTTCTGTCTCTTAGTAAGGAGAGTTCTGTTGTTCATATCATGTGTATCTGTGCTATATTTAATTGTTATCATGATATTAGTTTAATACATGCAAGTCTGATGTTCTGCTGGTTTTTCTTCACTACCCTAGTACCAGACCTTTTGTGGATAGTTTATTTTTGCAACCAGAGAAAGTCAACAGAAATCTGGATGGTGAAATGTTTATTCTTTGACACAATAAATAATATGAGTTTCATTTTGGTTAGTGTGTGTGTGTGTGTGGTGATAAAATGGTTTGTGTAGCCACGTGATGATACACAACTGTTGACACAGGGTCATGAATAATAAATTGGTTTGGGTTTATGAAATTTCTCCATTGAACTGTCGATGCTTGATTTCAGAGGTTGTCAATGTAATTTATGTGAAATTAAAACTGCATACACTCGGGGATTTCATTTATTTTGTACACTAATATAAATACATATAATAACACTAAAATACATAGATAATTAAAGTACCAGTATAGCACAAGAAAGGTGAAAACACTTACTTCCATTGTGGCCCCGAGGAGAAAAATCACAGATATATTATTGTATATGGAAGATGGGGGAGTAGACAAAATTGAAATGAACAGATTCCTGTAATAATTAGTTAAATGGATGTTACAAACAAATATATATATATATATATATATATATACACATACACACACATGCATACACATGCATACACACATATATATAAAACTAGAAAAATATAGGACCAGGTTAGAAAAGAATGTAAGAACTTGCTTCCTGGTGATTAAGAGTGTCAAATAAAAATAGTTTTACACCTTTTTTTGAAGAGAAACTTGCTCGTTAAACACTTATTTTCAGTTGGTAATTCATTCCAAGCCAATATTCCTGTATAATATTTAACTTGAAGTACCTGAAGAGACATTGTACTGGATCTTGTATTAATATTATGTTGGGGGTGTTGTTAATTTGAAACCAGTATTTATGTGCCGTTTAGAATATTGGGGACTTGGTTTAGCTCGAGTTGTTTGGCGTGGAGTTCCGCGGGCAACATATTTACTAATCTAAACTGATTTGCTCCAATATGTGTCTGATGGGTTGCATCAATAGTAACCGTGCTATAAATTGGTATCATACTTTAATTGGCACAAACAGTAACACTTTTGTCGTTAATTTACATATATGCTTAATTATAAATTGTGTAAATAATGTGAGCTGCATTTATAGAATATCAAATTCTAACATAATACAGCTTATGGATGAATTACTATAAAAAAAAGCTATAAAATAATCTGATACACAGATTTATTGAAATATAAAAGTTATTGCTGCCATCATGTCATTTATTTGAATCAACTCACATTTTGTATACAATCCTTACTGTCTGGGTTTTTTTATTTGGTAGAAGCAAAACTGAAATGTGATACATTAGTTTCATACACATTTAATTGTTCATAAAACTAGAAGAAGAAAACCCACTGAAACTTCCACGGATATACTACCGGTATCCAAATATGACTCGAATAAAGATTTATAGATCTATTTACAACAGACAATGCTGACTTCATCATTGTTTATGAATATTTTCACAATAGATGTACTTGTATAGGTGCTTGTATAGGTGCTTGTACTTGTATAGACCCTCTAATTCAATTCATATAATTTATTTCAGCATTCATATTACATCATTCTGATGACAGCAAATGCATATAGAATGTTGAAAAGGAGTATGTTTAAAGCATTAATTGCTTATATAATTCCCCCCCCCCCTCCCCCCAACATAACATTAAAAACATTCATGACAAATTAACCAAAATAAAAAGATGTGGAATAGACATAATTATATATCTTTATGAAACAACAACAGATCCATATAAGTTTAATTTTGAAATGATTATTAATGTCAGTAATGATAAGCCATTGAAAACTAAAGAACCACTGATCTAAATCATCTTTAAAATGTCAATCTTCTGAAGTTGAAAAAGTACTTAGTGTACAAAACAATTTACCCGGTGTTGATTATTTATAACATGAATATCCAGTAATTCAAATTATAAGATGCAATACGCTAAATGGAATGACACAAAATATTGATGTTTGTAATGCATTCATAGCTCTGAATTAACAAAATGTTGGTAAATATAAAATTCTTAATAATTCTGAACTTTTGATAATTTATAATACGTGTATATAGGAAATCCAAAGAATGATCTCTCAGCCAGAATATGGCCAAGAAAACACCCCTTTAATTTAACTATAACATAACCACAATAATAACCAACATAAGAAGCATATAAATCAGTGAAATATTGCAAAGAAACCTGACATGGGGTCAATTCAATTACGGAAGTTGAATTGATTATTTAAAAACAAATGGAATTGAAATTTGAATTGAGAAATTTTGAATTTGAATTGAGAAATTTTGAATTGGAATTGAAGTTTCCTACAAAAAATTAGAGCCACAAATTAATTTGGCAAGGTTGGCATGTTTCTTCCATGGATGATAATAATCATGGTAAAAACCGATTTGATTTCGTTATGGAAGAAATACTTTCTTCCCTTCAATTTTTGGAAGAAATGGAAGAAACTCAAAAATGGTACAAAATCATCATTCACGTTCAAGTGCCATTGATCTCCGTCAATCAGACAACAAGAATATTTATGATATATGTTATGTCTATTTATCGTTGTTGGATAATCCGGTCATAGCTCCACACAAAGCCACAGTTAAGAAACGTTTCAACGTAGCCATCAAGACCTTGTGGCATATGCTCTACATCCAAGTTACAAGGGTGTTAAACTCTCATCAAATCAGTAGATTGTTGTCACAGAGTTGGATATCGTCTCATATTGTTGAACATTCGACAACTGGTATCTCTTATCAAACGACTAAATCACCATTTCCCAGATCGTTCTTCACATATCAGGCACGATTAATCCCTACCTCCCCTCACATGGTGGAAGGCTACAGCATCATTTAGTATTCCAACATAATTTATCCCACTTGACAATAAGTAACAGATTAGACAATGAGAAGACAGCTAAGTTAGTGTTCTGTTAAACGATGCTAGAACACTATTAAACGATGCTAGAACACTACTAGAACACTATTAAACATGATCTTGAATAGACCGATCCAGGCGAAATGCGTTGCATCGGTTACCAACTGCAGTCTCCGGTTAGAAACAGCTATGGCGACCACTGTTAATAGGGAATGGCTACTTTTCACTAACAGTAAATATAGGAATTCTTTTAGCAAATTGTTTCATATTACACAGAGACCGAGACTAGTATTTCAGCTGAACGACTGTGTCTTTCCAAAAGATTTAACACAATACTGATCAGGATATAACCCAATGATTGAGCGGACCGATCTTTCCAGATGAATGACACAGCTAAGCCTTCGTTATTCATGTTGACTCGTAGGTGATTTTTAGTATGGATTTCAATGGATTAAATAAACAGACGTATTAAGTATTCCGGTTTCGCCGAGAGCCTCCCGATTTTGAGGTACATCTGCCGGTCTCCCGCCTGGAACCGGAAATCTCCCGGTTTTTAACGAAACCCAAACAAAACAAATCTAGCTTCATGAAGCTTGGTGTGGAATAATTTCTTTTATTTTTGTCTGAGTAATATCTCGCGTATTTTTCTGGGTCAACAGAAACTGTCCGAACTGTGTTTGCTATAGTTCGTGTGTTCTTGTTTGTCGCGTAATCACGACCGGCATGACGAATAGTGCAGCTAAGGTCATCGAGTCAAAACAAACATGTCTGGACTTGCAACTGTGCTTCATGCTGGTAAACGATGAGAATGATCTGGAAAAAGCCCATGCAACACGCACCTTTGACAGTGTGCGCAAGTTCTACGTTACGGATGTCAACAAGATGATCAAGATCCAGCACTCAATGAACAAATAGGTCTAGAGGTCACACAACATCCAGAGTCAAATGAGCAGCCAGCAACAGAGATCAACCAGCAGTCAGCATCAACTGAACAGATAGGTCTAGAGGTCACACAACATCCAGAGTCAAATGAGCAGCCAGCAACAGAGATCAACCAGCAGCCAGCACCAAATGAACAGATAGATTCACAAGTCACACAACATCTAGAGACAAATGAGCAGCCAGAAACCAACAAGCAGCTAGCGCAAGAGATCAGGCAAGAGCCAGCACCAAACGAACAACTGTCTCCAGACAATAGACAGCAGCCAGAAGTCAATGAACAGTTCGCACCAAACAATTCAGTTACAATCTGCCATTCATGAAGCACAGCATACTTTACAAAGTGTATCTATTCAGGGTGCCAAACTTTATTTCTCACCAGCTGACATTGTTCCTTATCCAAAAGTCCAGATAAAGCATTATCTTGGAAGGAAGCAAGCATAAAAAGATGCTCTTTATGCCTCCGTGGTCTAGCGGTAGCGTGTTGGACCACATATCACTACCACCCGAGTTCGAATCTCGGCGTGGGCATATCTGAAGGTTGTTTCATCTTTGACTTCGCTTCATTACATTTGGAGGTCGCTCGGCCCATTTAGCCTACTATGTGCACAAAGTGGCTGTAAAACATCAATCATCATGATGTAGATAATTTCGATTTTTACGACCTTTCTTTTTAAGATTTGTTTACGGTTATTCATATCATTGAAAGATTAATTAACTCTGCACATCTACGGCAAATATGGATTTGTTATACATCCAATAAATATAGTTAACCTACCTTATAGTTATATTCTTCTGTCCATAGTACCCCAGCTTGATGTCTGTGGTACCCCGGGCAGAGGTACCATTCGAATTATTTCAGTAGACAATAATATCGGTTTTTAGGGAAAACTGTCATGGTTGTAGACCTGAATCTCTAAAACAATTTTACCTATGTTTAAGGCTCCATATTCCAAAAAAGATACTGCCAGTAGAGCTGAAACCCATTGATAGAGGTCCATTTGAAAATTAAGTACCCATGGTGCCCCGGTCTCTCCTAATTATTATAATATTCCGATTTACGTATAAAAGCCCGCTTTATGTATAAATCTACTGTTTTGGCATTACATGTATGAATAAATGATTTTAAAATTAAATTTTTAGCTAACTGTAAATTTATTTTAATGAAGATTTTAAAATATTTAATGTAGTTAAAAAGGGTAGTTTGCAAGTTTTGGAAATAATATTTTTACTTGTACCTGGGAACCAATCATATTATTAAATAATTTTATTACGTTAGAATATAAACACCATTAAAATTTACATGTAGTAAACATTACACGAATGGCTGATTCAGAAAATAAAACAGTTCACTTTCAATACAATATGTCATGCATAAATACCAATGTTACAGTAATAGGAATCAGCCATTATATTATAAACTATGTGATCATTGATTTTATCAATTCACATTGTCATGTCAGATGGCAAAGGTTCTACAAAAAATAAGTTTGAACTAGACAGGCCCGCCATGACAGCCATGCAAATCGCGCCGAACGTTACTTAGATTAGTGGTATATATCTATTGGATGAAGTCTATGCCATTTCTATTAAGTGCAAAATTATGATCTGGAGATCACATACCCTTGATGGACTATAAATAAAATCCAAATATAGCTGGTAAATAGGCTAAATACAGCTTTCCAGTAAGGCATTTATCGGCGACTAGACGCGAAAATCGCCTTGCATGAGAAGGGAAGAAAGTACCTTTCTTCCAGGAAGAAACCCAACCCTGATAAAGTGCCTTAGACATTTTTGAATTGACATGACATTGCTGAATTCCCCAAAACTTCATAACATCTTTTCGTTGAAGCTTATCGGTACCAATACAAACACAAAAGCCATTGTTAGCATGATCATTCCCATACGGGAAAAACATGTAATTGGTATTGGCAATATTTAGTGGCAATTTATTAGCCTTGAACCAGTCACATATGCATTCCAAATCATTATTAATTTTGTGATAAAGTTCATCAGGTTGTTTTGAAGACGCATACAGTGTGGTATTATCAGCAAACAATATGGCTTTAATATCTGTAAGAGAAAGTGGCAAGTCATTTGTGTAAATTATGAAAAGTAGGGGTTCAAAAATGAACCCCTGCCGTACCGCGCATATTATATATTGATTATCAGAAGGTATACCTTTGTATTGTACATACTGAGTTCTATTAGATAAATCACCTTTGAACCAGTCCAATGATTGTTCCCACACCCCATAATATTCCAATTTATTAATTGATAATTTATGATCTATCGCATCAAAGGCCTTTGACAAGTCTAAATATGTTGCAAGTGTGTGTTGATTATTTTCTCTGGCTTTGATCTTATCAATTACAAAATCAGTCACTGCTTGGGCTGTTGAGTGACGGTTTGTAAACCCATACTTGACCATTGTAAAGTACATCGTGTGTTTCCAAGAATGAATAAAGTCATTTATGGACATTTTCTAGTACTTTTGACAAAACAGGTAATAACGATATAGGCCTAGAGTTACATAATTGATTTTTAACTTTTGATTTATAGATAGGCACTACTTTAGCAACTTCGATGGATTTTGGAACTATTCCACTTGCAAGTGACTTATTAAGAAGCGTGCTAACTAGCTGGGATATCTTATCTTTCACTTTCTTCAAAAACATGTATGATATATCGTCACATCCTGAACGTTTTTATTACTTTCATATTTGTGATAATTTTGTATATTTCAAATGGGTCAGTAGGTCTGAAGAAAATGGAATTTGTATTTCTATGTTTCCGGTAAGTGGTATATGGTTTCTTTGGATCGGGAATTTGAGATGCCAAATCACGTCCAACATTTGTAAAATAGTGAAAACAAACCTTCGCTAATATATTTTGGGTTAGTTACTTTTGTGTTGTTAACACTAAATCAATCCGATACCCCTGTTTTATCACTCAGTTTTCCAATAACCGATTTCAACGCTGCCAGATTTTTGATACAGTATCCTTGAATATATATAACAAAGCTCCATAGTATTTCACTTTTGTCTTTCGAATCAATCTATGATACAAATTTCTATATCTCTTGTATACTGAAATGTTCTTGTGCTTTTGTGCTATGTGTTATTGACGATTTCATGAGCCTCTTTGTCATCTACGTTTCCCGTATAATACATTTAGTTGGGATATGAACAGTTTTTAGTGGTGCATATATATCAGTGTATTAACATATAATATCAACAAACTTTTCATATGGTTCTTCAATGCAGATATTATCAAGACATGACAAATCAGTGACATAGAAAAGCGATTTAATGTTCTTAAGCGCATTTTCATCTAGTTTCCGACATTTGAAAGCGAGTGTCTTTGTTTTTATTTTAGTCTTCCTGCCCATATAAATAACTATTGGCAAATGATCTGACAAGGTTTCATCAAGTTTGTTGATTCTTCCATATAAATTACCTATCGAAGTAGGCGATGTATGCGTTATCCTGGTTGCTCGGAGACAGTGGGAACCATTCCAACTGAAAACATATGTTGGACATGTCAGTAGCATGATTAGTATCAATACTGAGAAAAATTATGTTCTGATCAGTCCCAATAATAAGATCAACATTCCCATCATTAATCCTGTTCAACAATGAATCCTATTTTAGCAATAGAGTGTTGACAGTTTGCATTGGGAACCCGATACACCGCTCCAATAAGGATTTTATTTCTGACATTTGTTATTTCAAGAAATAACGATTCAAATATATGTTCCTGAAATAAAGATAGATCTTCTCGAACAACATATTCGTATTTATTACTCAAATACATGCCGACACCACCAGCTTTCACCTGGGCCATCTTAACGGCATTATGAGCCCCTGGGCAAGGCAGTACACCGGGGACCCTACCTACACAACCACCCGCAGGAATGAGCATGTACATGGTCGAGATCTTTACACATACACGCACGTGAGGTTGGAGAGGTGACCGTGATATTACATCACGTGCGAATGACAATATCCATTTGAAATAGAGTAACAAATATTTATAGTTTAGTATAGCATAGTAGTTATTTATTGGCAGCAAGTCACAACATACATAGATGAGCATGGGGCCCCTGGCTAAGTATCCAGCCTGTCCATGCGTTAAGACGGCACTGGCTTTCGTGTGTTATCTGTTTTTACACACGAACTTGTACCCCGCTATGTTGTACAGATCAGTCAAAAATGTTTTGCATAATAAAATAAAACCAAATTTATTTTGCTTTCCTCTAACCTTGCAAGAAAATGTTAAGTTTAATAAATTTGTCAGGCAGGCAAGCTCCGAATGGTTGTATGTATAACACTATATTTATCATACAGTGGACGTGACCCTCGTAGGGATATAAATTGATCAAGCTCATAATAGTTTGAGTCCATCATTGAAGAAATTATTGAATCATATGCATGAAACGTATCATCATCAGAAGGATAGATGTTATCACGTATAATATTCTTCAGATCCAGGCTGGGGTTTTTCAATATTTCATTTATTTCGAATTGGCTAGCCATTATAATTGTTGCATAACCATTCTGTGCCTGTCATGTTCACCAAGTACATGTTTTATCCTAATTTCGATTTCCTATGACCTCAGATGACCTCAGAGGTCAAATTCAATATGGCCATGACGTTTACCACAGAACTTTTCCTGGATGTTTATTTGCGACGTAATAAGAAAAACAAACAAACAAACAAACAAACAAACAAACAAACATTAACTATTATATGTGCTAATTTTACCTTATATTTGGTTGATTGGGTGAATATCTCAGTGCAACAGATATAACATCTACACAAACAACATTAGTATGGTGCTGTCTCATTGAACACAACATTACGTTTCAAGAAGCACTGGTACACAGGAATCGTCCACCGAAAACGGTCTCTTTTTAATTTGAGGTCTTGTCATTGCCCACCAAGTGAGCCGCCTGACGACCCGTTGACATTGGACAAAGCTAAATTTATTTCGTAACTTCCTTTGCAGACACATACGTGGCCACCATTCGATCGTTAATGTATGAATGTTTCCTTGTTTGTACATAGATTGTATAGAATGCAGTATTTGGTTAGATTACCTAAATGTTATATATTTTAAGGTAAACAGGAATTACCGGTGATGAACAGAAATTTAATGTTAAACCGAACAGAAATAATTTCATATGATACTAAGCCATTCGAATTGCAATAAAAGTATCTTCTATATTACAAATATATTTTCGTAGATGTATTTGTAATAATTAATTCGGTAATAGTTCTTACGTTCAATTGATATATATTATGCTAAATTAAAATGACGAGGCAACGTCACCATCACGTGGAGTCAACATATTGGTGGTATTTTAGTGCCATCGTACACATAATAAAACGATCTAAAATATGTTCGTGATTAATTGTTAATTGTTTCCTTTGTATTACTGTGGTGTATCATAGGTAAATGTTTTATAAGTGTAATTAACATGACAACCACGTGGCTACCGCGTTTCGTGTGCGGTAGCCAGGGTATTTCTATCGACCAATACGGCATCCACATTACATGTTTGCTTGAATAGCACCCCAGTTAACAAAATCACGTGATCAGACCGTGGCTACCACGTTACAATAATGTGTCGTCCACGTTACGTTTACACGTAGTTAGCACGTATAAATATGAAAGATGCAGGAAAGTGGCCACAACGTTATTTAATCACGTTCACACGTGATAAAAGTTCTTTTTACAGAAATCATCACTCACTTTCATTCAATACAAATTCTGGACTTTTGATAATTTATTCAGCTTCAACATTTAACTGTATATACATATATACAGAAAACTTCAAGCATGACTTTAAACATATGTTCAATTATGTATAATGTTATTAAGGTATTAGTTTACAATATATTATAATATAAAATAAATAAAGTATATTATAACTGATAATAACAATATAAATAATATTAAAAATAGCAAAGTACATACATGTTTATGACTAAACGTCATTTCACAACCGCCTTTTTAGTCAGACAACTATAACTATGGTTAAGTATTTTTTTAATTTTAATACGATGTTTACAACTCAATAATAAAAGTTTTATTTACTTATGATATATATATATATATATATATATATATATATATATATATATATATATATATATATTATTTCAGGGTCTGAAATTAACGTCTTTTTAAATATTACCCTAACGGGTAACTTGGAAATATTTTTGGTTGCCTCATGTTACTCACAATACCGACAAGTTCAAGAGAAGGAAGGAAGACCATATGTTCAAGGTAAACACTTTATGATTATTAACCATTTTATATTTAAAGTGTGTTCATTCTGTATTAAATAATTTGTTTGTAATATCTGTCATAACTTTGTTAATATGCGGGTAGATATGTTTAATGAATATATTACATATACAACATTGTAATTAAGATGTAGCACATGTGCACACACATTTATTCACACCAAACAACCCCATTTTACTAGCGTTATAATATTTATTAATGATATACACACAAGCATGTATTAAATTATCTTTGAACGTTGTTTGTAGAGACATGTGGTAATACAAAGTAACAAATGAACAAAATTCCGTTTGTCCTGAGGAGTGACCTTCCTTAACAAATAAACGAGTCCTGCTCAAAATCTACTTAATCCTAAAGCGGAAGCCTTGTTACATTAGATAATAAAGTACTACAACCACAATGCACAGATTATTTACATACTTCGTTTATCCGAATTAATTAGTGGATACTATTTAAGAAGATTCATGACTCACTCACTCAGAATTGTTAATTCCAATGTCCACATCAACATAAACTAAATTATATTTAGTAGAGATAGCATATTCTCATCAACATAATAATAATACAATGTGCAGACTTGTCTCTAGCTCTAAGTTCACATAAATCACATTTCATGGTTTATGATAACAGTGACAGTTCATTGGAATATGATGGCATTGCAATAGTGAAATACATGCATCACAGTTTGTCACACTTATTTGTTTAAAATATTTTGAGAAAGTTAAAGTAAATGCAACGAGTGACAATTTTCAACAACCATTCTCAACTCCTGTCTTACAAAAAACTAAAATATGTATTAACAACAAGAAATAATATAATAAAAGTAGATAGGTGCATCATGTTCAAGCGTTATGTTTACGTTTAGGTTGTTTGCAAGATTCCACTGTCAATATTGGATAAACTCCCACAAAACATTCTGTGGGGTTATCTGAAATTCAAACTTGTCCAATGCTTCGCGAAGGCATGTACTTTGTACTATGTATTGCATAACTAAGAACATTAGCATTCATCATAACATGAATACCAGGTATATACATTTAGGATAGTGGACCACTGTCTGTTGTTATTTATTTAAATTAATCATGTACCTTCTGATGTATTACTGTAATTTAGTTTAATATTAAACTAAATTTCTATTTCGGATTAAATTTTTCCCTTAGATATGTTCATTCTAATTTGAGGATGTACCAAACAAATAATAAAGCATGATATGAAGAACTCTGTTTTTCTATTTTGTGATTACAACTTTTGTAACTTCAATACAGTCATAAAAATTAGATACCACGGCTGTATTTCGTTAAGCACAGCGAGAGAGGGCTGCTAATGGTTTCACAGCATAAAGTGCAAACGGTGCAAACATCTTCATGTCACTACGCTTCGTTTTCCTGACAACTGTAATATATATATATATATATATATATATATATATATATATATATATATATATATATATATATATATATATATATATCATTAACTATTCATTCAAAACCTTAAAAGTCATGTGCCCATCATATATTGGTAGATCCCGTGTCACTAACAGTCTCACAAGCACCAACTTCAAAATAATAATTATTTTTGGAAATATCGACAAATTTAATTTCTTAGTAAAGCAAGAATGGAAAACCTTTTAAAATTATTTGTAACAGTACGTGTGCAGATTCTGATGCGTTCGAAAAATTAGTATAAATCTAGATCTATGTATATAGGTACATTTATTATAGATAGAAACAACCCTTTCTCTTTCTGAACAAGATGCATTGATAAATGCAGATTTTTCATCTCTTCTAGAATCGTCCCTACAAATTTGTAGATCATTAAGATTTGTTCACTGTCAAATATAATTAATTAACATTGATCGGCATTTGCATAAAGACATCGAGGGAGATGGTTGCAAAGGACTAACCTAAACCTGTCCATCAGAAAAGATATTGGAATGATCACAGTTATTATGTGTGTCACAGTTTTAGCACAGTTATTGTGATCATGGGATCAATTTTTAGATGTCGTTTTTTACCACCAAAGAGAGATTAATATGTTTTTGGCGCGTAACATGGCTTTATATCAGGATAATCAAGCATGTTTCAACTGTCTAACATGCTGGATTTCGAATTCTGGAGAGTGGCTCGCTGCAGAGCCCCAAGCGGTATCCGAGTTCCGCAGGCCGGCGTATTTGAGTTAATAAGGCTTGTTTGAAATACATTATTTACTTTATGTGATGGCGATTATAATCAAAATATTATCATTTAATAATTATTGGTGTATCACAAGTAGTGTCTACATCAGAAGACCATGGTTAGGTTCATTCGACATGGCGATTAGAATGTTACCACAAGTGGCTATTTAAGCACGCTAAGGCCTACACATTTGTATGTTTCCTAAAGCTGTCATCAAGCAATCAGCACACATTATACAAATTATCAAAACCCAGAATGCTAATCTGTCTCCCATCAATCAGTACACTTCATTGTTTCCTCTTCCCCAAATTCCAGACGAATCCCTAATTTGGGAACGTGACCTAGAGTATAGACGTGAAGTAAACGGTAGATATTCAATTAAATTTAAGCTTAAATGTAAGCCTGTATTCAGCTGGTCGTAGCAGTAGGCTTTACACAATGTTCTCATCTTTTCTCGTGTTTCATAGATTTAATAGTATTGGACAATCCAAAATTAAAAACAATAAATGTATTTACATTGACACAATTTATTATCCAAATATCAATTAAATTAACCGAATTTGCAACTGAACATACATGGAATTTCGACAAAAACTGACTATATTTTCCAATAAACCATAATAGAAATATATCATTTGGTGTTAGCTTGTTAAAATCACCACTACTTTAGATCATACTGGTTGTGATGTCCATATGTACTGTTTAATGGTAGAATTACATCAATTAAAACCGCTTTAAGCCGAAACTTCTGGAGAAACTCATCTCCGCGATAGTTCCAAAGTAATACAAACGTTTGCGGAAATTTTAGTTAAAACCGAATCGTAGCGATATTCGTGAACTATTCATCTACTTAGTAATCAAACGGTATCCTCCCCCCCCCCTTTTCAATATATTATCCCTATATTATTGCTTGTACGTTTGTGCTCCATGTTTCTGCTCGTCTCTCTTGGCACACACTGCAATTTCTTTACGCGAAGTCTGTTGTTATTTGGGCAAAAACTCTCCAAATTAAAACGACCGTCAACATTTGCCGATCATGCAATCTACTGACTAAGACATTAACTATTAGTTATTATCGTAAAAAGCTCACAGTTGTGGGGATATATTATTGTTCTTCCTAGCGTGAGTTTGTTTAGGCAAACTAACCTACATACAGCAATTAAATTGAACGCTCTAAACGCTTTTAATATAAAACCACCAGACACATCCTATTGGTATGCAGTTTATTTAAATCTAGCACAAACTATCGTAAGAGCCACACACAGCAATCAACGGTGATCATATATTTACAATACAACGCTCAATATTCACACGCAAACTAATTACACGCTACACTAAACATTTAAAATTATGGTGACATAATGGTGACACTTTCCAAGAATGTTTGTAATAAATTGTAATATTTCAAGTGGATTACTGACGATTCACCATTCGAGTTCGGCCGTATGTTTGCTTATGGTGTGAGTTACAAGAAATTACAGGTGTCGGTGTGATTTAAGACAATATTCGTGAATTTATACAGAAAATTCAGACTTATATTGCAGATAAAATGACGGAACTCGACAATTTTGGAACCAAGAATTCGTCCAGATTGTGAACTGACTAGCTTAGTAAGTCGCCATCGTTTGCCGATTTACAGTATGTATATATATAATATATATATATATATATATATATATATATATATATATATATATACACACACGCGCACCACCCCCCTCCCCCGCACACACACACACACACACACACACACACACACACATACTTAGTGTTGAACGGAAACGTATGAGGATTAGCTGTTAGGTTCGAGTACATCATAGATATTTCGTTCTAGTTCAGTAATGATCCATTGTGCAGTATTACTAGTCTACTTCACAGCTTCAATTTGGAGTTGGTGTACATTGTTTCAAGTGTTCAACAAACTGTTATGTTGTTTAACACGTCGAGGGCATATAAAAGGCTTAACTTTTCACTCAGGTTAGAAAACAACTTGCGACGCGAGACCAGTCGAACATCTATGGATAGGGTTGATATAGTTAAAATTTGTTTAGTTAATCGAACCCAGTATAAAGCTGAGGTCAGCATCTGTGGATTGGAAATATTCTATATATATAGGATTCTTTTGGACCATAGAACTATTGAATGTAAACGGTGGTGTCAGAGTAGTTATCTTATGTATGTAGTAACTCGCCATTGAACTACACACAAGCATCGTTTACTGCGAGATGTGGTGTCAAATGGCATGTCTTCTATGTGCTTGCGCTTTTGTACGTAGCCTGCATGTAGCCGCTTTCTTGTGGGCGCGATATATTTGTCGGGTATGAAAAACGAATTAGCTGGGTCCTACAGGCTGATAAATAACCCAGATGAAAAGTATATTGTTGTTCCGTGGAGACCCATATGTCCCTTGATACGATCTCCGCTGACTGGCTGTACCATTACAGACATTCACTAACAAAGCTTTCACACATTCAATCCACACCTCGAAAACATTAAGGCAACCAAGCCGACCAGGAACCACCAAATGGCCAAGTAACACGATCGGGTGACCACCAACTTCTCTCGCACATCAACCAACCGGTGAACTATGATTCCACACCCGTCTGATCCGACAATTGGTCGGCCACAAACCTTTAAGCGGCACGAACAAACGATCACCAATTCTTCCTAACATCAATCAATTCCACAACCGGCCATGACTTTACACAGATGCATGTAAATATAAGACAATAGTAACATTTATTTAAAAGAGTCATCCTTTACTTTTCATAGAATAAAATAATAATAATGTGTGTGTGTGTGTGTGTGTGTGTGTGTGGCGGGCGGCGTCATCCGATGACGCCTGTAGGTAGCTGCATGCGCTATCAACCTTCTGTTATGGGTTCTAATCAGGCTCAAACATTCGAAGCTTAAAATGTCTACTTCGAGGAATATATATGTAGCAGGGTCAGCTTTTATAACTCAAATATTATTTAGTATGTTTATTTCATTCATTATGATTATGGTCATGTTGATCATAATGGGTAAATATATTTGTTAGTTAATATTTATTCACCAGGTGGCAGCGTTATCGTGTGACCTAGGGAGTCACATGATTAGGAACAATCCTCAGTATGAAATAAGGTTTTGAGCAGTCAACATCAAGAGAGTTTTGGAAATCATTAGTTTAGTTAGGGTAGTCCATATTTTAAGGAGAATAGATTGGATGGTGGCAAACTGAGGCCTATGCCTTTGTATTTCAACACCCAGTGTGTTTCCCCACCGGCTGAGCTATTGTATTTATGGTAATCATATGCAAATATATTTTTTATCCATTGATGTTATTCTAGATACATCTATTATTACTAAAATTTATATAATTCCGGATATTCGTTGTAAAAATATCATTACATATCGGCATAAAGAATTGATCATACATAAAGCAATCGTGTTATTAATTTCAAACAAGTGCACGAACCAAGGAACTCCCACATATATATTTTATTTTATTTTTGTTTTTGAAAAGAAGATATGCTTGTCGTTAATATTATTTATATATAGTATTTTGGGCTTTATGGATGAGCATTTGATGCTCATTTTTAAAAGTCGTAACTATACATAATTTCTCATATAGGAACCAGAATTGGCGATAAATAGCGAAAGAAACAATCCAGAAGATTCAAATAAAGTCATCAAGTAAATTAATTCAGCTGATATGATGTAAAACACTTCACAGTAGATATACCCATGAGTTTCTCAGGCAATGACTGCTGACATTCCCAGACCAGCCAATCTCAGGCAGAATGTACCAGAAAGTATACATTGATATTGTCAAGTTGTCTGATTATTTCTTTATTAACATTGATGTATCATTACAGCAACAATTACTATTAGCTAAAAACCAACACACACACACACACACACACACACACACACACACACACACACACACACACACACACACACACACACACACACACACACCACACACACTCTCTCTCTCTCTCTCTATATATATATATATATATATATATATATATATGTTTGTGTGTGTGTGTGTGTGTGTGTATTTATAGAGAGAGAGAGAGAGAGAACACTTACGCACAATTAAAATGCAACGGTATGATGGTGGACTGAAATAAAGAAACTTTCTACTTGGTGGATTAGTTCATACAAAACTGGGTTGGTATTATGGTACAGGTATAACAACCAACCCGTTTAGTGAATTAGGCAACACGACGAATCTTCATATCGGCATAGGCCAGTTGGCGGCTAAATGGATGCCATATCACTCCCCGGAAAGAATCCTTAGACGGGATATAACGTCCAGTCAGTCTAACAAAGCCACAAAGAGGATCCCACCAGCCACCTGGGCTACAGCCAGCGCGTTTACCTCTATCTGACGTCTTAAACTTTCGGCCGTTTTCGTTGTGGTGAAAAGATCGGATCAAGCTATTGCCTAAAGCATAGATAAACATCACCAATATCAGTCGTTGCTGTATAAAGTATTTACTGTTTTCTATTAATATTAAATCTAAACCAAAGTTCACTTCCGTAAGTCATATATTTACCAGCTGTTCCGCTATAGTCACTGACATTCAGTCGATAGCCGTCATCCTCCTTTCCAATATGAAAATGTGAGTATTCGGCATAAGCCCAGCTTCTGTTGTACGTCACAAGATCAAATCGAACACGATAAGATGAATTCGTTGTCAAAAGGTGAACCCATTTATTACCTAAATAAAGGTTATAATTACTTTACAGAAACAGTGTTTTACGTACAAATAAAACAAAAACAATATGACAATCAGAAACTATAATATTCTAGGAGAAATAAAAACTTAATTTTAAGCTGCTGTTTTGGTGAGATACTTATTTTAATGAATATTAATTGTTAATCGTTATTTCAATCAACACGTTATCATAATAGGGGATATGGTGATCAAAGGTAAACATCCATAATATGACTTGGTGTCGAATTCTAGTATGGTGTTAGAAGAAGGTAGTGTAATTTGACATAAGTGTTTAGAATCAACATTTTGTAATAACAGTTTTCAGATTCATGGGTGTGTAATTTAATGGGACAATGACACAAATTATGCCATTCAGTGAACAAACCTAGGTAAACAGATTTGATAAATGTGATAGTAAGAAATGACTTTTCAGAGAATTTACCTGATATTGTGACTTTAAATATTTTATCTGAACGACCAAAGGATTTTCTATGCGGAAATTAGTTTTCGTAACACAAGTCTGTATGATTTCAGGGTTAATATAGCACATACCCAACCAGAATTCACCCTGATGATCTCCAAAACCATTTTTGTAATCCTTCCACAGTTGGTTTATGAAATCAACGGATCCATCTCTTCTACGCATTAATACCTAAAGGTGAAACTTACATTAAAAACTTAGCGTAAGACAATAATTCACATAATGTCATATTTCAGTAACACTGCATACAATTGAATGAGTAAATGTATACAAATTAATTAATTCTTCTTACGATCCAGTCATTTTCTACCGGTGCTTTCATAATCAAGCCTGGTATTATCAGATTCATATCATCAGCGAGCACTCCAGGTATAGGATAACAGTTGTCACAGGGATCGCCGTAACACCAAGAAGGACATACACATTTGTAGTACGGGTGGTTATTAGTTGGTAAGCATGTTGAGTTATGAAGGCAAGGTGTCAACTTCTGGCAGATGTCCGCATCTGGAAATAAACGCATTCCTTTTAGTGTCATAAGGTTGAATGTGAACATTTATTCTTAAACCTGGAATCTGTGCTGTATCATATCATAATGCTACAGATCATAATCCTTAATACTACCGTGAATGGAATAGTAGATCATAATGTTTAAACGTTATGTGTATTTTGTGTTAGATCATTGTGCTTAATCCTAGTATATATATTATGACGGGTTTTGATGATTAAACATGGCACGAATGTCGTTACAGATCATGATGTTTAAATCTGGCATAGATGGCGATTATAAACTTCAGTCAGATGATGATGATGATTGATGTTTTACGGCCACTTTTGTGCACAAGGTAGGATAAATGGGCTGAACGACCTCCAAAGATAATGAGGCGATGTCAAAGACGAAACAATCTTCAGATGTACCCACGCCGAGATTCGAACACGGGTGGTAGTGATCTCAGGTCCAACACGCTACCGCTAGACCACGGAGGGAAAGCCTTATACTGAATATTACTAGACATACGATTATACTTCAAAGAACTGCATATACCTGACTTATTAATAAATATAATATTCTACTACTACTACTAAAAATATATAAACATTGCATACATAATAATAAAATTAATATATATATATATATATATATATATATATAATTTGTTGTAGGAAGGAAATATCTAGCAAAATTCTTGAAACCCATTTATTTAAAATAGCCTATTATATCAAATCTATCAACTAGTGTACTTATCTATCAAATTTGTCTGAATTATCTGAGCCGGAACATGTTCTAATTCTAACTTCAGTGTAAAGCGCCTTAGAGCAACTCAGATTGATTAAGACCCAAATAAAACACGACTATCATTATTATGTATATGCGAAAATGATACAGCAAAATTGATACTGATGGTAGATGACGATTGGTGTAAGGTCTTTAAATGACTGTATATAAAATGACTGTATATAAAATGACTGTATATAAAAACATGAAATTCTAGAAGAGTTCTCTTACTTTAAGACAAGGAAGTAAATAAGTAAGTGATCGAATTATATGTTTTTATCTGTTATATCATCTGTGTATCAAGCTGGTGCAAACGATCCAGAAGTATCAATAATCAGTAAAGACCTGTTGCCACTCAGTATATGTAAGGTTCATTTGTTTGTTTACAGTCTGATCGATCCGTCATCTGAGAAAACAATGTTATGTTGTTTTGATGAAATGTGTAAAAACATTCATCCAGCCTTTTGTTAAACATTAATTATAGTTGATATTGATCAGACAGTTCTCCAAAATTGTGTCCATTACAATTGTACGGTTGGATTAGAAAATCGAAGGACATGATCAATGTTTCTTCACAATAATAGATGATCATATTACGAATGGGAAAAGAAGCAATGTCAATACAACTGATAAAAAAAGTGTTTTCAAAAATAACAACAACAATTTTACTGATACTGAATGTGTAGAATATATATATATATATATATATATATATATATATATATATATATATATATATATATATATATATATATTCCACCAAATACTGTTCCAGGAATAGCAGACAGTTATCCTTGTAAAAAATAGCTTAATTTAAGTAAACAATGTTTAAAATAATGAAGTTTATAAAATCAATTTCAATATATGTTAGGAGAGACTGTCACTGTATAAGTCCTTCAGTAAGCAAATTTCTCCTATAAGGAAGAACACACACACACACACACACACACACACACACACACACACACACACACACACACACACACACACACACACACACACACACACAACACACATACATACATATGCTTATATTATTCACACATTATTCATACTGTGTATTAATATTTTATTTCTCCATTTTAGGTTTAATCTTTCTTGGCCGTAGTGTTCGACACAAAGCCTGGTTTTGGTTTAATCATAGTTTCTTCTTTTTTATATTTAGATTATCCTCTTTTGGATTATTTTAGAAAGTTTCTTTTTTCTTTTCATTTTTCTCTAATTTTACCGGTAATTAATTATACTTACAATTAAATATTTAAAAAAAAATCAGTTTGGAGTTAATTGTTGTTTGAATGAAAGTATAACACCTGTGCCAGCGCCTTAACTATCTTTATAACACACACACACACACACACACACACAACACACATACACACACACGCACACGCATAGAGAGAGAGGAGGGAGAGAGTAAAATTGAGGACAATATCTGAGGTGTCGAAATGTTCTTTATATACAGGTTTCTATTGGAAACAGAAAATTACTGTTGAATGTAAACTGTGGTGTCAAAGTAGTTATCTTATATATGTAGTAACTCGCCTTTGAACCACACGCACGTGTTATTTACTGCCAGCTATTGTGTCAACTGGTATGTTCTGCGTGCTTCCGCTTTTGTACATAGTCTGCATGTAGCTGTTTTCGTGTGGGCGTGACATATTTGTCGCATACGAAAAGCGAATTAGCTGGTTCCCACAGGCTGATGAAATATGCATAGGTCTACGCATATACGTATCGATATGTGGGGTGTAGACATTTTATATTTAGATTGACGTATGTATAGTTTATTTAGATTTAGATTTATGGAGGTAAAGGTATCAAAGTATGTTTACATATGTTGATGCTCTGCGCCATTGCCTCGTTCTCTCTCTCTCTCTCTCTCTCTCTCTCTCTCTCTCTCTCTTTTCTCTCTCTCTCTGTCTCTCTCTCTCTCTCTCTCTCTCTCTCTCTCTTCTCTCTCTCTCTTCTCTCTATCTATCTATCTGTGCGTGTGTCTCTCTCTTTCTCTCTCTCTCTCTCTCTCTCTCTCTCTTTGATATATATATATATATATATATATATATATATATATTTTATATATATATATTATTATGTATGTATATCCTAAAACACACATTCCCGTGCCAGGCTTCAGACCTATTTAGATCCAGACTCGCGTGTTGGTGTGTTTTACATAACAACTTTAGTTGCTTATCAAATTTACCTTAATTGTATGTGGGAATAGAATTATCTTTCCTAGGTCCAGTTATGTCCAATTTGTACTATGAGATTCAAAACTTAACTCTAATCTGCTTGTCATAAATAACATATAAGAACTACAATAGTTAGAATAGCAGACGTTAGGTCAGGTTTGAAAATGATAACATAGTTCAAACAGTACAGAAGCTATGACGCGCTATTACGGTCTGCTTCAGCGCAGATGTCAGTCTTTTAATAGCCCATTGTACAAGCAAACCTTTTGAAGAGAGTGACAATTGGGTTATATAGTTTATATAATATTGCTTTGAAGAAAGATACAGTAATTGAAAAATAGCTATAAATAGGGCTGTTTAGTTAATTAATCTAAACTTTTCCAGAGATTAATTTATCGGCTCACAAAATCGAGGGTGGCTGACCACGTTAAATGGCGCTGCTGTCTCCACTGAATTATTTAAAAATAAAGGGGGACGTTAAAAACCCCTGAGGACGTAAAACACTCTGGCAGTTACCACTCTCAGAGTATTTCGGCTCCATCTTTCCGTACTGCTCCACCAGCAGTGCTGGGGTCTGCTGTGCCGAATAAGCGACAGCCTGGGGATTCTCCCCGAACAACAAAACAAACAATTAATCGAAATGGCTGTGCCCAATAGGCGACAGCCAGGGGTGAGATCTGACTTGGGTGTTCTACTCCCAAACTCCACGGGTGTAGGTGAATCGCTTTTTTGTTTTTGCTTGGTGGCTTAGGTACTGGTTAGACATTACACCTGTCTCAGCAAGAAAAGTCGCACTCTGGATTCAGTCCCCTGAAGAAACGTCCAGAGTTTGAATTCACGGTACGAAATTCTCTGTGTCTTATTATGCACAGCTAACGCACGCACGCACGCACGCACTCACCCACTCACTGATTCACTCACACATACCCACATACCAACACACAAACAAATAAATACATAAACGCACACCAACACACACCGTCAAAGTGTTATGGTAAATTATCCTATATTTGATTCGATCACAGAACATTTCGAATTATCCTTCAATGATAAACAGTATATACAAAATATTGATACTTCTATGGGAACATCTTAAAAAATCACCTGTCTTAAATGTCGAATAAAACAAAACACGGACTACCTGTGTTTGGATGAAATCTTCATAACTCGGTTTGTGGTTGGCTAATGTCTTTATAATTTAGTGGAACGATAAGGTGGCGTTCAGTGAGTTTCTATCAAGTTTTAATGGCCATGCACGAACCGCCGATTAAATTAAAATATTCTTCCTACACATGAATAATCGGTTTAATAGATTTCACTGAGGTTAAGGATCCCACTAATAGGAATTCTGTATTTGCCCAATTATTTTTGAATCATTTGATATTTATCAGTTCTTACTCAAATAATCTTTCATCCTAAGAATTTCCCAGAAGATTGTTGAAATCGTGGGGCATACCATTTTTCAAAACATGTTTTAAGTGAAAGGACTTTCATGAAACATGGTGTATTCATTAGTTCCGATGTATTTTTGAAATTACTCAGTGTGTACTTTGCGTGTATCGTTTGTAATGATTTCGGTTCGCAATGTATAACAATGATGTGTTCTTCAGATTCCGGTTATTTGAATGTTACTTATTTTAATGTCTTTATATTAGAACTGATATCGCTTACTTGTTACAGCTTCTGTCTCCATCACTGTTGCAGCTATTTCCCCCGGTCTTTTACCGCGGGCTCCATTACTTGTATTGAATAAATAACAAGTGTCGCCGTCGTGGAGGACTGTCTGGCAGTCATTTCTCTTCGAGCATTCCAGTTGACATTGTAAAAACAGGGAAACGCCTCGAATTACACTCGTTTTATGGACATCATCCGGCACCATGTCCACGTCCTTCAGATGAGTTATCTTTTTCACAGTAACGGCACACACCTGATAGGAAGGACACAATATGTAGGCCAAGATGATAACACTTATATATTTCACCTTCATACAATTCGTCTCCATCTTTTAGACACTTAGTTAATGATATAACTTAAAACAGCGACTGGCATTAGCTGGTTGTTCGGGGAATGGCATCTGTAATTTGTCTTCTTCACAATGTTCTAGACGTTTTCTGATAAACGGTCCATCCCGTCTTTTGAATTTCCGACAAACAATAGCCAATATATCGATTGTTGTCATAGTACATACAACAACAAAAAATTGAACATTACATTGTAAAGTAAGCAGCTATCGACAAGTACTTCTATTAACAAGATGATGTATTTATCTCAAAAAGAAAAGCTCTAATTTAGAATCGCTACGAGGAAAATGCCAAAATATGAATTATTAAACTGTTAACTTCAGAAAGTAAAGCACAACACGTTAAAAATAATGTTCAGACCTTATATAAATAAACTATTATCGCTAATTAGACCTCAGAAGTAAGCGCCTCTCCTTCCTTGACCAAAAATACCGAAGACTATTATTATTATTATTATTATTATTATTATTATTACACCTTCTGTTACCATTTAATAACTTTAGGAGATCCAATTAGATAGGCAACCTTTTCGTCGATATATTTACCATGTGCGTCTAGCATTATTTGAGAGTGATCCTAGAATGTGTTATTTACTAAACATCAGAAATGAAATAAAGTGAGCCGAAGTAATACTAAGTAGATGAAGTTCCTGTCTATTCTCTGCTTCGACTGTAAGAAATACGCATTATACCTTAAATCATGAACTTAAAAGATCATCAATGAAAGAATTTGACCGAACGATACAGCCATTATCCTAGTGTGGCTGTGGCTTCTTAATTGTTGATATCGTCCGTGTGTGAGGTGTTCAGGACTTTATAACAGAATTAAATCCCAATAAAATGGAAGGAGGATGTTTCTCCAGAAAGTCAACCCGTGAACATGTCTCTAAGATGTCGCAAGCAATAAATTGGATTCCTCTTAGTAAGTAAGCCTACCAACTGTACCACTGCCAGATGATGTTTGATTTAACGAGTTTTTTGTTGACTTACGTTGTTTCGCCCCATTACAGCTGATAGCCTGATGCTGGTACGGCAGGCACAACGCCGCATTAAATAGCTGAATATCCATTTAGGGAGTCTAATTAAGAATTCTAAAAATTATTTAATTAAGTAAAAAATATTTAGTATAAGTTAATTAATGTTTATATATATATAATATATATACTATATATATATATATATATATATATATATATATATATATATATATATGTCGTTTGTGTGTGTGTGTGAAATATGATATTATTATATATATATATATATATATATATATGTGCGCGCGCTCGCGCGCCTGTGTGTGTGTGTGTATGTATGTTTTAGCTGTGTATAATAAGGCACAGGGACAGAGAATCTCGAACCGTGAATTCAAACTCTGGACGTTTCTTCAGGGGACTGAATCCAGAGTGGCGAATCACCTACAGCCGTGGAGTTTGGGAGTAGAACACCCAGGTCAGATCAGGGCAGTATTGAGAATGTTTAGCTTAATGTTTGTGTAGTTTGGGGATTTAGCCCAAGCTGTCGCTTATTGAGCACAACCTAATTAGCTGAATTATCTAAGCAGCCCTATTTATAGCTATTTTTCAAATGCTGTATCTTTCTTCAAAGCAATACTATATAAACTATATAACCAAATGTCACTCTCTTCAAAGATCAGTTTTACAACGGGCAGACATCACGAAGCGACTACTATTAAAACTGTTTAGTTTAATTGCTTCGATACTGTTTGAACTATGTTATCATTTTCAAACCTGACCTAAAGTCTACTATTTTGACTATTGTAGTAATAAAGTTTCTCAAATGTTATTTATGACAAGCAGATTAGAGATAATCTTGAATGCAATAATACAAACTGGACATAACTGGACATAGGAAAAATAATTCTATTCCCACATAGAACCAAGGTGAATTTTGTATGCAACTATAGCTGTTATATAAAACACACCAACCGCGCGAGGTGTGTCCAATGCCACCGCTCGAGACAATGTTTCTATTCCTGAGTCAGGAGTACATATAATGCTTTAAGAGCGTAATGTGCCTGCTACAGTTATTTAAATGCTGGATAACAAGGCCAGACAACTAAACGGCGTGCCTCCAAAGACGCAAATAGTACATGAACTATGAAGCTCTAGATCAACTTTTCTTGAATGGGAGACCGGGAAATATAGTCTCCACGCATAGAAAACGGAACTTTCTCAACCGCAGCATAATAAGCCTTGTGATATTTGCTGGAGGGTCAAATACCTCATAAACATACAAATCCAATAAATACTATGACCTACTCGTCACTCTTATAACAATTTACATCGGCGCTTTAGCAGACCGCTATGGCTGAAAGGCCGTTCTATATCTATTATATTAACATTTTGAAATCAGACTTAATGTCTGCTGTGTAAACTATAATTATCATATAGGGTTTTATTAATGACAAGGAGATTAAAGTTAGCCTCGAATGTCATAGTACAGACTGGACATAACTCGACCTAGGAAAGATAATTCTATTCTCACAAACAACTACGGTGAATTATATATACAACTAAAGTTGTTATATAAAACACACCAACCACACGAGCTGTGTCCAATGCCACCGCTCGAGATGCGATGCAGTGTTTCTCTTCCTGAGTCAGGAGTACATATAATGCTTTAAGAGCGTACTGTGCCTGTTACTGTCATTTAAATGCTGGATAACCAGGCCAAACACCTAAGCGGCGTGCCTCCAAAGACGCAAATAGTGCACGGAATATAGAGCTCTAGATCAACTTTAGAAACACTAGAAACACAGTCTCCACGCACAGAAAAAGGAACATCTCTACCGCAGCATAATATGTCTTGTGACATTTGCTGGGAGATCAAAAACCTCATAAGCATAAGTAATTACAGGTGTCGGTGTGATTTAAGACAATATTCGTGAATTTATACAGATTAAACAGACTTTATATGTCAGATAAAATGACGAAACTCGATAATTAGAAACAAGAATTCGCCAACTTAAAACGGCACCTAAAATAGCTTAATAAGTCACCATCGTTTGCCGTTTTACAGTATATATATATATATATATATATATATATATATATATATATATATATATATATATATACTCACCCTCCCACATACAAACACACGCACACAAGCACACAAGCACACAGACACATACACGCACACTTAGTGATGAACGGAAACGTATGAGGATTAAATGTTAGGTTCGAGTAAATCATAGTATTTAATTAGGTTTGAGACTGTATTTCGTTCTAGTCCAGTAATGATCCATTGTACAGTATTACTACTTTTTGGAGCTAAGTCACTTCACTACTTCAATTTGGAGTTGGTGTACATTGTTTCACGTGTTCAACAAACTGTTATGTTGTTTAACACGCCGAGGGCCTATAAAAGGCCTACCTGTTAGAAAAACAACTTGCGACGCGAGACCAGTCGAACATGGATAGGGTTGATATAGGTAAAATTTGTTTAGTTATTCGAACCCAGTATAAAGCTGAGGTCAGAATCTGCGGTGACGAAATGTTCTATGTATAGGTTTCTTTTGGACAACAGAAAATTATTGTTCAATGTAAACTGTGATGTCAAAGTAGTTGTCTTATGTATGTAGTAACTTACCATTGAACTAAACGCACGTAACTTTTACTGCGAGCTGTGGTGTCCAATGGTATGTTTTTTATGTGCTTCCGCTTGTTGTACGTAACATGTATGTAGCTGCTTTCTTGTGGGCGTGACATATTTGTCGGGTATGAAAAGCGAATGAGATATGCGTCCCACTGGCTGATGAGTAGCCCAGATGAAAAGTGCCGAGATCCTCGCCCTTAGCTAAGGAGTATCTCTCTTTCAAAACTCCGAACTCATGTAGTCTCGAATATATTGTTATACATTCTGCTCACTTTACAAATTCTACTCGAAACAATACAAAAACTATACACTCCTCGAAACTCTTATCTGAAAATATACTAAAAACAAACTCACAAACGCTATTATCATCAATATATATATAGTGGATTTGTCCCCTCAGCACTCTCAGCGTTATTATCCGGTAGAATCCCTCCCATGGTCACCTGGTCCAATCACCGCTGATTTGTCTGAGTCAAGAACAATCTCTCGCTAAAAACTCCTCACACACATCCAAACCGGTATATAAAAGGGAATTCTTCCACCCCACCCAACCCCAGCACAATCAGCGTGTTGTCCAGAGGAGACCCACATGTCCCTCGATACGATCTCCTCTGACTTGGCTGTATCATTGCAAACATTCACTAACGAAGCTTTCACACATTCAATCCACACCTCGAAAACATTAATGCAACCAAGCCGACCAGGAACCATCAAATGGCCAAGTAACACGATCGGGTGACCACCAACTTCTCTCGCACATCAACCAACCGGTGAACTATGATTCCACACCCGTCTGATCCGACAATTGGTCGGCCACAAACCTTTAAGCGGCACCAATTCTTCCTAACATCAATCAATTCCACAACCGGCCATGACTTTACACAGACGCATGTATATATCTAGGTATCTATGTATCGATATATGGAGGTTTAGGACATTTTATGTATACATAGTTTTATTTCTATATAGATTAATGAAGGTAGAAATGTTGATGTCCTGCGCCAGTGCCACTATATATGTATCATGAATACGCGCGCATGAGCGCACACACGCACGTGCAGGCGCGAGCACGCATACATACATATATTCTGCTGTTAAATATCTATAATTAGGATGAATAATCCGTCATTAGTTCCGCTTACAATCAATTATTTTCAGATCTAAATTTCATTTATTTTTTCAAGCGAACGAATATTTTATTCTAACAGGTTATCGGTATTTTCTATAACAAAGCCATCCATAATAAGCCCAAAATACATGAATATATATGTCATTGAACCTTTGCCTGTCATTGAAATAAACAGGAAGTTTGTAATAGAAGGTAATCTTGTAATAACATATTGCTACAGACTTTAATTTATTTTACCCAATTTTTGTCCATACTTACGTTGCCTGGTCACATCCCGTCCAACGGTCGTCAATACTACGTTACATCAAATATAAATAATTCCACCCATATAGTGTTATTTATTTGATTTGAGTTGTTAAGTGAATACATGGCTCAGAGGCAATAAAGGCAATAACTTTTCTTGTTAGAGAGACCACTTGAATTTCTTGATATGCTAGTGAAATATCAGGTAAATATAAGACAATAATACAAAGAAGACCACAACAACAAGGTAACATTTATTTGAAAGAGTCATCCTTTACGTTTCATAGAATAAAATAATATTATGTGTGTGTGTGGCGGGCGGCGTCATCCGATGACGCCTGTAGGTAGCTGCATGCGCTATCAACCTTCTGTTATGGGTTCTAATCAGGCTCAGGCAAAAAGGCGGCACATCTGTTAATAAACATTCGAACATTAAAATGTCT
This sequence comes from Paralvinella palmiformis, assembly GCA_025642065.1. Taxonomy (NCBI): domain Eukaryota; kingdom Metazoa; phylum Annelida; class Polychaeta; order Terebellida; family Alvinellidae; genus Paralvinella; species Paralvinella palmiformis. The sequence goes on along the minus strand of JAODUP010000800.1, from coordinate 2,298 downwards.
ACTTCGAGGAATATATATGTAGCAGGGTCAGCTTTTATAACTCAAATATTATTTAGTATGTTTATTTCATTCATTATGATTATGGTCATGTTGATCATAATGGGTAAATATATTTGTTAGTTAATATTTATTCACCAGGTGGCAGCGTTATCGTGCTGACCTAGGGAGTCACATGATTAGGAACAATCCTCAGTATGAAATAAGGTTTTGAGCAGTCAACATCAAGAGAGTTTTGGAAATCATTAGTTTAGTTAGGGTAGTCCATATTTTAAGGAGAATAGATTGGATGGTGGCAAACTGAGGCCTATGCCTTTGTATTTCAACACCCAGTGTGTTTCCCCACCGGCTGAGCTATTGTATTTATGGTAACCATATGTAAATATATTTTTTATCCATTGATGTTATTCTAGATACATCTATTATTACTAAAATTTATATAATTCCGGATATTCGTTGTAAAAATATCATTATATTTTATATATCCAGTCCAGCATTAAATATACGTGTATTGTTTGAGTTGGATAAATTGATTCACAGAGTATTTGATTTTAAGTGTTGTACAGTGAATGTTATGTTATATTGCACAGTTACGTACGTATTAATTCAATTGTTTTAGGGCGTTTTTTTGTATAGCCGTATTACACTGAAACTGTACATATCGGAATAAAGAATTGATCATACATAAAGCAATCGTGTTATTAATTTCAAACAAGTGCACGAACCAAGGAACTCCCACATATATATTTTTATTTATTTTGTTTTTGAAAGGAATATATGCTTGTCGTTAATATTATTTATATATAGTATTTTGGGCTTTATGGATGAGCATTTGATGCTCATTTTTAAAAGTCGTAACTATACATAATTTCTCATATAGGAACCAGAATTGGCGATAAATAGCGAAAGAAACAATCCAGAAGATTCAAATAAAGTCATCAAGTAAATTAATTCAGCTGATATGATGTAAAACACTTCACAGTAGATATACCCATGAGTTTCTCAGGCAATGACTGCTGACATTCCCAGACCAGCCAATCTCAGGCAGAATGTACCAGAAAGTATACATTGATATTGTCATGTTGTCTGATTATTTCTTTATTAACATTGATGTATCATTACAGCAACAATTACTATTAGCTAAAATTATCTCATACAGGAAGGATGCGTATTAAGGCCATCAGATGATATTGATCAACTGGTGGGTGTCTTAAAATAGTACATTGAGTGGTCTTGTAAATGAACATTACCATTAGAGACAAAAGAACTGCCGATAACACCACTACCTACATGACGCTATCATGGTATAGAGGCTGTAAAGTGACCCAGAAAGTATTCTTAATGTCTGTGAATCAGAAGCAAGATCGGAATATTACAATAAAAGGAACAAATCATCCATGGAAAATCAAAGGATTCCTTTCACTATTGTGAATAAAGTATTACATAAAAATTAGACTGCCATCCCAAATATTACTTACTCAGATAAAGATAAGGCCCACTGTTTTAATAAGTTCTTTTGTCGAAATATACATTATAGCTTCTCTTCCAACCCCTTGTCACTAGGTAATACCATTAATAAAAGACTACTCTATGCTCATGATGGATACATCTGGGCCTTCTCACTGAGATTGATATCCTATGTCACTGATATCCTATGTCACTGATATCCTATGTCACTGATATCCTATGTCACTGATATCCTATGTCTACATTGTTTGTGCATAATTAGATGTCTTTGTGTGCATTGATGTAAATATGTATACATCTATGGGGGAATAAATGTTTAGAAGTGGAGGTTTTCATGAATGTTTGGGTAGTTTGTGTGTGTGTGCGTCGTTCTCTCTCTCTCTCTCTCTCTCTCTCTCTCTCTCTCTCTCTCTCTCTCTCTCTCTCTATATATATATATATATATATATATATATATATATATATATGAGTATGTGTGTGTGTGTAGTGTGTGATGTAGAGAGAGAGAGAGAGAGAGAGAGAGGAGAGAGAGAGAGAACGACGCACACACACAAACACTTACGCACAATTAAAATGTAACGGTATGATGGTGGACTGAAATAAAAAACTCTCTACTTGGTGGATTAGTTCATACAAAACTGGGTTGGTATTATGGTACAGGTATAACAACCAACCCGTTTAGTGAATTAGGCAACACGACGAATCTTCATATCGGCATAGGCCAGTTGGCGGCTAAATGGATGCCATATCACTCCCCGGAAAGAATCCTTAGACGGGATATAACGTCCAGTCAGTCTAACAAAGCCACAAAGAGGATCCCACCAGCCACCTGGG
>JAODUP010000007.1:2042500-2232542 GCA_025642065.1 Paralvinella palmiformis | reverse complement strand
CAAAGCCACGTGTGTATATTCTGTGTTTTATGCCCTCGATTGAAGCACCGTCTATTTAAACATCGGGGTGTATAACATGGCCTCGCACGTGTAAAGAGATCAACATTAGGCGTAATATTCGCCTCCATCACACCTCTGTATCGACGTCGTCGGGATGCCGCCGATGTCAGGTCGCACATAGACGCCGTGTCCCGACGGAATCTTGTCCGTCTTCTCTCCTCCTCTTTGTCGATGTAAGACGCCCGACCCTGATTGACTCAGCTAATTCCCATTTCGGTGACGTAGATTTCATTAAGAAAGCGACCCCCACGTCGTTCCTCCCTCTTTCCATCCCCGATTATTGCCGAAAAGTCTAACGACGTCTCCATGCTGTCGTGATCTTTTACTACTCGCGTGACGATATATCAATTTATTTCGTGGAAATAAATATATTTAACATCCAGCTGCATGTTTTCCCGGTTTTTCCTGCGCGTTATACACCAAAACTAGGTTTTTACAGACATTTTTCTGGCCAAAGGTGGGGGGGGTCTGCGTTATACACGAATGCGCGCAATACACGGAAGAATACAATATGTGATTCCTGAACTGGAGGTTTGCAGCCCAGCGCTCTGGTCATAAAAGCTCAACATGGGGTATATCAAGCTTAATTAGAAACTTTGAACAGTGGATGATAGTTGCCCATAAAATTATTCTTGAAAAGATGAATATTAAGAGATGAGTAATCGTGTTTCACGTACGACGTAAGAATGTAGAAGGGAAGCCATTTGAAAGTTAGAGGAGTTTGATATGCTGAGAAATAATAAAACACAACACAACAAGATACTTCATTGATTCACAACTTTGTGTACCAGTAATTAATGTTGGCATAGCATGGGAGAAATATAAAACAGAAATGATGAAGTATAGATACAATTCTTGGGAAATATAATTTAGGAAATATACGGTTCTTTATTCGGCATACAAACCCTGCTAGAAAGAGAGAGAGGGTGTGTGTGTGTGTGTGTGTGTGTGAGAGAGAGAGAGAGAGAGATAGAGTAAATTAAGGGGCCCATCACAGTGTCCTCGATTTAAAGGTATTAACTATATTTATTACAATTTAAAATAAATCCCAATCGGAGACCTATGCATGTTTGATTTTTAGTTTAAAATGGCACATTAATCAGCTATGGACTTTGTTAATTATGTCACAATAGCTAATTATCATAGTAGAAAAACCTTTTAAAATTGATAAAATAGCAAAACTGACCTGATGGTGGCTCGCAGATATTGATACCCTGATGACATACCAGTGCCCATCTTCTTGCCAATCATTCTATGAACCATTAGAAGATGGTTATCTGAAGTATATACAGGGATGTTCGTTTTATCTATTTCTTCAATTGTAGACACGTTGGTTATTTGCAACAAGCTTTGACTTTATAGAACCTCGGATGAAACTGTTTTAATGCCAATACTTTAAAAGAATATTTCTGTCATATTTGATCTAAGAAAGCATAAACACATTGTGTGAAAAGCACATTGATTTCTATTTAAAAAAAACTTACGTCTCCATTTTGTCATAAGTGAATCAATGTCCATCAAAAGGTTTAACACTTGGAAAGGCTGATGGAAACGAGGCTCATCATGATATAGGAAAATCATCAGGGCACCTTGGAATGCAAGATAACTCAAGCGTCTGTCTCCACGTATTAGGCATTCGTTATAAGCATCGACTGTTACTATCGAGTCAAAGGCATCCTTAAGCAGAAAAAGAGAGATTTATTTCATTCGAACAGATTTATTTCATTGTTCATCATTTATATTTGGAAATTTAACTACAATTTCTAAGTAGTTCTCATTATTTATATGTTGACGAACGACATCTCCAACAGAAATATTGCAGCGTTGTAAAAGGCTGCAAACAAATTGGAGCAAGTGGTTTGTTTATAGCCTTGGTGCTGGTCCTACGTAGCACATGTGACTGAGTGGGGAGGGTGAATCCTTAGGGAAACATCCAACAAACAGAGTTTTAGTCGGAATTCGAACCCACAAGCCGAAGGTTTGCAACTCGATGTTCTAACTAAAACACCCGGGTTAAAAATCGGAAATAACATTATAATATTTCTATACAAATACCGAAGACGTCTTTCAACAAAGTTTCATCTCTTACCATTTGTTTCTCATATACTGTCATCTTACGCCTCTTTTTAGTTTGATCTTTTTCCTCCTGAAAAGCAACACGTCAACGAGAAACATCCTACATTGTGTGAAATCAATTGATTGTGCAATCGAACAGCCGCTTTTGAAATGAGTATACATAAGGTTGGACTGTAGCTACCAATAACGATGTAATGACTCTTAATTTGCTAACCAAGGCTGGTTTATGAAGAGATTCTTCAATCCAGTTTCTCACAGCCGTCAGGTATTTTTCCCAGAAGTTAAAATCTTGCTTCAGTCCCGGAGTGCGTTCTAACCATTTCTGGAAAAAAAGGAACTTTTCCACATAGACATCTTGTAACAATGACAGTTGCATGTTTTGTTAATAAAGAAAAGAAAAAACAAATCATTACCTCAACCAACTGCAGTAAGGATGATTCTTGAAGAGACTTTTCAATACGCTTAATGTCGCTCATATCTGATAATGCTTCCTTGTAATTCTTCTGGTCGTATTCCACACGATTTCCCTGCAAACACCAGTAAACATCATATTGAAAGGATATCCAGTGGTGATGCGCTAAATTACAGTTAATATAACGAGCAAATAAATCATAATAGAAATGTAGATATATTATGAGTTGTGTGTTTATAATGACACCTCCTGAAAGTATGTATACACCAAAATCATGGATCTAATACAAAATATCCTCAGTCTGTTAAAGGTACACTATTATAGTTATTATCATTTGTATTATTATTATTATTATTATTATTATTATTATTATCAAATATGTCTTACTTGTTTAATGCCAAGTTTATTTTCCAACAGCCTGAACTGAGTGCTTTGAAATCCCGAAGATGAAGCCAAATAATCCCTGCAATAACCAACATGCATAAAATCCAGATGGCAATGTTCATAATTCCATAAATACTTATATACCTATATATACATATACATACATACATACATACATACATACATACATACATACCTATAATATATATATATATATATATATATATATATATATATATATCACAGTTTTCCTTTTCCATATATGAACTTTATAGCCATAGATTATCAATCTAACACACAGGAAGTGAGTAATATTCATATTTTTGTTACACTTTCTGACCTGGTGTCTTCTTTTTTGTAATTAAACTGAACTGAATTTTAATATAAACACACTTCCACGACAAATGTTTGTTTCAAGATAACATACTTCAGAATATTAGCTGATAAATTGGAGAATAATTCTGGCTCAAAACGGTACCTGAACTCCATGAAATCATGTGGTGTCATGGTTTCTATTATCATAAACTGGTCTCCAAGAAGCTAATGAAAACCATAAAATCATTAACGTCTAGATATTTTGGTGACAATTTAAAAATCGTTGTTACTGAATTTCGGAATCTTTACTTGCCCCATTTAAAATCAAACAAATTAAACACAACTTTATACTTACTTTTAAGATGACAACTATTCTATTTAGGCGCCTTGTCATTAGCAAAGTCTTGCTCTCATCAAAGTTCTGAAGTTACAAAGCAGGTTGATAACAAATATACTTACAGGATTAATCATTTTAAAATCAGTATGAATAACAACATTAACTTGATATTACAAACAATTAGTATATTTCACATTTATGATTATTACATGTCAGTTTGCACAAATTTAACATCAATTAAACAGTATCATTACGTTTCCATATGCCCAATCGGAATGAATATTACTCCTAGATATATTTGTCATTCCCGTATGTATTTCAATACATGTTAATAACATATGTCATGAAAACAACAAATACAAAACACCTTACTTACTGATGTCTGAAATAAATCTGTTATGGAATCAAGTTCAAATAGTATTTGCTTGAACCAGAGTTCATATGCTGAAAATATATACATGCATATATATATATATATATATATATATATATATATATATATATATATATATATATTTTCCTAGCATACAGACACACACATGTTTCTTTAAAGATACGCACACCCACGCACGCATGCATGCACGATTATGTACTGTGTCTCTGTGTGTGTGTGTGCGCTCACTCACTCACTCACTCACTGACTCGCTCGCTCACTCACGCACAATACATTATATTCACATATGATGTTGTTCCATCTAATATATCGGAATTGTTTACAAAAGATAAATAAAATATCTATCTTTAATGTCTCCTACATAGTTCTTACCATAACTTACTTTGATGTGTTATGATAAACAGATGTTCATCATGTGCTGGTTCTGTAGATGAATTATTCATTGAAAACATTTTCTGACAGTTGAGAAGCTTATCGAGCTAAAGCATAATGAAAAAAAAAACAACTATATAATATGTAAATCATGTCTTCGTTTGTTTGGAATTAATTAACGATAACAGTTATTTTAATGTTCAACATTCGACTAATTGCAGGCAAAATGTTTTGGATTAAGAACAACTGACAGTGGATCAGTGATTACTCTTTTACTTCATTGGTCGTGTTAAGCTTTAACCGTTGTACCTGATTTTCGTTTTTCAGTAGATAAGATCAAAAGCATGACTTTGTTAACAGCATGCCATATGAAAATAAGATTTTGTTATGAATATATATATATATATATATATATATATATATATATATATATATATATATGGGCCTTTGATTTTGAAAGTGACTAAATTGTTATTATTATAAATAAACTGAAAATTTGCCTTTGTTTATAGAATTTGTGCATTAAAACCTTGATGCACAGATAAAGACATTAACTAATAGCACTAACATAGAAGAATTTTAAAAACATTATCAAATGTGTTTTGGGAGTCATGATTACTCCACCTTCTTTTACGACCAAAATATTAAAGTATAAAATCAGCCCTTCCTATGGTTTCAATTTTTCGTTACCGTTAGATGACAAGGTGAGCAACAACGGAGCTAGTGCAACTGCAAACCATATAAAAATGTGGAATTGTTAACCCAATAACAGGTCACCCACCATATGGTATAATATTAAAAAAATGGTTAATTTAGCGATAGGAATTCCCTATTAACAGCTAACAGTATATGTCTAATTACAGTAAGTATAGTTGGCCAAACCTGAAGGTATTCTCCATAAGTGATATCCGTTCTTTTGTCATTGTTCTCATTCTCAAAACAATCTTCAGTGCTGAAATTATCAGAAAGGAATAAACTTGGTTAACAAACGATGGAAACAATTCCTGCAGATGGAATCCAAAATAAAGTATTTTACTACATAATGGAACTATAATGCTTTCAAAAAGCAGCATGACATTTATCCGACGATTAACGTGCTGTGTGTATATTCTGTACAAATATTTACAAAAGTCCACATTGATAGTTATGTTGTAATTTATGAAATTAGTAAAACCACTAACAATTCAAAATGATTTCCGTTATAACAAGACCCACATAACGACCAATTAGCTTTGATTTTGATGCTCCCAATATGTAAAGTCTACTATTAACACAGTACTATTTGAAAATGTTGGAGGTTATGAAATGTTTAATACCTAAGATTTATAAAACAAATACATCCACATGACAGTAATTTGTTTGTTTACTCCATATAAAAAATGATATTTCACTTCTGGCACTTACCCTGCTGCTTCGGTCGGTGTGATCTCCATGGATTATATTAAATATCCCCTAACAAAGGATTTCAGTATGATGGAGAGTGAAATATTCATGAAATCACTCCATTGTATATATATTTGCCTTATATATATAAAATGTTTATGTCCTTAAAGCAAATTTAATAAACCTAGGATAGTTAGGATTAGTTGATAAAGGAAATTAATGATGAGAACATTTTCAACCACCAAAATATTGTCATTCAAATGTAAATTAAAACAAATTTAATTAAGTATTTCATTTCAAGCAAAAAAAATAACACGTCGTCTGTTAATTTGTATACAGTAGCCTATTTCAAACCCGCACTGATATCGCTATTAAGTGTTAATCTATCGGGCATATCTATTTAACAAAGTGATAACTGTTTTATTAATATACATTAGCTGTTCTACATCACGATATCCTAATAGCGTCGGCCTAACATTAATTTTAGCTTATTCTAAATTTAATCTCTCTTGTCGCTTTGGCAATTCGACATGTTTGTTGTGACTTTGTCCTTTTCTTTGCATTGTCGATTTCTTTCTCATTAGGTCGCCTCTAAGAAAATGTCCGCTTAAGTCTCGATAACAAATGAGATAATTAGCGCATTAAAGCACTCTAATTTGGTGGCCTATACCCTTTTCAAATGATTCTAAAATTAATTACCTTTATGGATGTGAATAGTCGCATATGTGTTATTTTAAAATTATTTTTCTGTAGGTAAAATATAACGGTGTACTCCTAACAGGATTGGGGTCGATTACGCGCCCAGGGTAGTCGATTACGATTACTCGAGAAGACCACGATTACGATTACGTTCATTCTGACTGTAATCGATTACATTGTAGAGTAATCATGATTACAATCATGATTACAATGTATATAGCACAAACATGAATGTGATTCTTCATCAATATTTACTCAGTTACACGTATAATACCGATGTAAACGTGCTACAGTGTTTACATGTTTGCTTTGTAAGAATCAGACGCACATGTTCTTGTAATAAAAATGTACAAGAGACTTTGATGCCATTGTACGACGTAATTAATTATTTTAATATAGCTGAGATCAATATTCACAATAAAGCAAAGGAGCAAGTAAAAGCATTTGCCATGAATGCACAGCTATTTACAGAGATAACTGAGATTAGCGCAAACAATATCAGTGGAATTGTTTGAATATATATATATATATATATATATATATATATATATATAACAAGTTGCCAAACCACATAAAACTCGCAGCAAGTAGAGACATATTTTGTAAGGTTCTTAAAACCCATTTATTTAAATTGGCGTATTTATAATATTAAACCGGTTTATTATGTATGAAATGTATTTGATCTGTATGAGCTCGGAATATGTTTTAATTGTGTTTTAAATGTTAAGCGCCTTAGAACAATTTTGGTTGAATAAGGCGCTATATAAAATACTACTATTATTATTATTATTATTATTATTATTATTATTATGTGTATAAATATGATAGCAGTCCGTCAATGGGTAAATTAGTTATATTGCTAACTTTTGCCTTACATAGCAAACCATACCTCTGGCATGATATAACATGTTAATAATCAAACACCTTGTATAATCGTGAAAGTAATAGCTGATTACGATTACATTTACAATGTAATCGATAACAATTACGATTACATTTCATCTGGAAATGCCCATTACGATTAGTAGAAATAATGTAATCGACCCCAACCCTGACTCCTAACCTAGTTTGACATTATAATTCTGACAGATCTGGTGATGGGTTAGTCGTCGGGCCAATGGCTTTATAATAAAAACAGCGAGATTTATTCCGGGTATTGTCTTGTTAGACTTGGTGCCTGTTTTCTCGGGGGTGAACTTCTTCTTCTCATGGTACCACCCGTGTTCGAATCTCGACGTGGTCATATCTGAAGGTTGTTTCATCTTTGACTTCGCTTCATTATCTTTGGAGGTCGCTCGGCCCATTTAGCCTACCGCGTGCACAAAAGTGGCCGTAAAACATCAATCATCATAATCATCTTTTCATGGTAACAGAGCGGCAGTGTTTGGTTCATCCAAAAGACGTATTTTACAGTTCGATCATTTTTCACTCAGACGGCACATTTTAACTGTTCACCGCGCCAACATGACGGTAGTGCGAGACTGCGGCGTAGAGGGAGAATGTCTGTAGACGCGCAATTAAAACATCCGAAATATTGTGACATCATTATCAGAGTTTTGATAAACTGAAAATATCAAATGTCTGGAATCAGTGCTATGTAGAGTTTAATTTGTTTTATAATAAATTGTATATTTCAGATTATCATAAAAATCTCCGAAGGGTGGCTGTAGCATATAGGTGGTCTATTATATAGACGTTGTCTCTACTAGTCAGTGCCGGCGTCGATCTTCATGGTCATGTTGGGCGGGAGGTTGGAGATGATTCGAATCCCGACCATATGCCAACTATTGTCAATTCTGAATTTGTTTGCTTAGAATTTGTCTTGGTGGAGAAGCAGTAAATTATAGGCCTCTGCGTCTCCCTCATTTGAGGCAGCCAGCTACGTAAATTAGCTGTCATTTCGGCCTTCATTATTATTATAATAATCGACCATCCTGTGTAATCATGAAAATATGCAAGGATTATGATTACATCTAAAATGTAATAAACCTCGAGGCTAATTGTAGAGCAACACTCTAATCACTGCCCCATCGGAGAGAGAGAGATAAATAGATGTTTCTTTGTATGTCCAGTGCATATAGTGCAGCCATTATCTGCTTCTGCTAATAAAACTGGAATTATATATGTAGAGCAACACTCGAAACCCCCCCCCCCCACACCCATCGGAGAGAGAGTTAAATTAATTAATAGTTCTGTGTATGTCCAGTCATTTTCTGCTCCTGCTGATATCTATTACTTTACAGTGTCAGAAGCAGGTTACTGTAACCATCCAAATTACAATGTTGTAATAAACAATCTAATACCCATCTGTTGGGAAGCGTGAAATTAAAAATTCGCGAAAATTATTTCTTTTAAACTACAAAATGGGAATTTAATGCTCGCGAATATATGGGTGTTTACAGTACGTGCCAAAATTGGAACTGTAGTTCCGTGAATACACCCGGATGCTGCAATGATAGTTCAAAGAATGAGATGAACATCTGGATTAACTTCAATATCTATGAGTATTGGTTATGATAAGATGTTATAGCCATGGCAACCTTGACCTGCGGACCAGTCTTCCCACTGCGCAGAGGGGAGGATGTCGTCTTCGTATATAATACGCGGGATGATGATGATTGATGTTTTCCGGCCACTTTTGTGCATATGGTAGGCTAAATGAGCCGAGCGACCTCCAAAGATAATGAAACGAAGTCAAAGATGAAACAGCCCACATATATGCCCACGCCGGGTTTCGAACACGGGTGGTAGTGATCTGTGTTCCAACACGCTACCGCTAGACCACGGAGGCGCCCCTAAATAAAACGGGGGAGACCTTTTGCTGTTAAGTACCTGTCGCCATAAATAATCAACCGTTCATGGTCAAGGCCAGATCACCAGAGCTATGTTTTCATAGAAGGACAGTGTTTTGAACAATCAGATGTGACTATGTATATATTCAACTCGTGACCAAAAGACATATTCAATGTAAGCCACCACTTATGTTGTTGATAAAACAATTCATAGATAAATATTAAAAATTATTGAATGTATCCTGCACAATATTTTGTTTCTCAAAAAATGGATGGTGTGTTATGATAAAAGTACGAAAATTTTACAGAATTGCGGGAAGAAATGACAAACGACAAACACGATATTAGCTTAAACTTCTTCGTATCCAGCGTAACTAAATCGCCTTAAAATAATGTACGAAACTTTTCTTCCGCAATTTCTGGTGATTATGGAGGAAAATATGACATAGTTTTGTATGTGTGTGTTTTAGGGTACATATAAAGAGGCAACAGGCACAGAGCATCAACATATCTAAACATCCTTCGAGACCTACCTCCATAAATCTAAAAACTATACATACATTAATCTAAAAATAAAATCTTCCATACCTCCACATATTGATAGATGTGTGCGTATACATGCATCTGGTCTACTCATCAGCCTGTGGGAACCAGCTAATTCGCTTTTCGTACGCGACAAATATGTCACGCCCACAGGAAAGCGGCTACGTGCGTACAAAAAGCGGAAGCACGTAAAAACATACCATTTGATACCACAGCTCGCAACAAACAACACGTGCGTGTGGTTCAATGGTGACTTGCTACATATATATCATAAACTATTTTGACACCACAGTTTACATTCAACAGTAATTTTCTGTGGTCCAAAAGAAACCTGTATATAAAACATTTCGACACCTCAGATGCTGACCTCAGCTTTATTCTGGGTTCGAATAACTAAATAAATCCTACCTATATGAACCATGTATCAATACACGTCCGACTGGTCTGGCGTCGAAGTTCTTCTCTAACCTAAGTGAAACGGCAGGCCTTTTATATACCCTCGACGTGTTAACAAACATTACAGTTTGTTCAGCACAAAAGAATGTACACTAACTCAGTATGGACTCACTAAAGTGATTTAACTAAAATAAAAACAAAGTAGCAATACCGCACAATGGATTATTACTGGACTAGAACGAAATATCGTCTCAAACCTGAGTAAATACTATGATTTACTCGAACCTAACAGCTAATGCTCATACGTTTCCGTTCATCACTAAGGGAACTGAAAGTTAGTATGTATCTCTATATAGTACCACTAATTTGTTTATTAAAATTAATTTGTATTAGATTAATCACCAGTATATTTTATTATTATTTTTACATTTAATATATATTATTCCATTTATTTTAACATTTTACATTTATATGTCTTGTATTGTAAAGCACTTTTGAACATGATATAGTTTATGAAAAGGGTGCTATATAAATATGGTATATAATAAGAGCTGATTATAGCTATTTTTCTCTTATAAAACATAAGGAATAGGAAGCGAAGTATGAATAGAACATGGCAGAATATAATATCTATAACTGATTTGAGCAAAGTTAATAGACATATATTTGGAACTGTGACGTGCTTACTTTAATGAACATGACTTAAGAATTCGTTTATCCGCAGATAGCCGCAAATTAATTTGTCATAACCATGACGTACTAGATGTGAATATGTGAAGGTAATTTTAAAACTTTTCCAATAGGTTTATTTTGATCTCTGGCTTTATTAGTCAAACTGCACGTTGTCCTTGTTTTCCAAGGTGACGTATTAAAGAAGTTGGATACGCCACTGAGCTCGATCCATTTCGAGGATATTGGCGCTATAGAAGTTTGTTGTTGTTGTTGTTATTATTATGTTTATGTTGGGAACTGCGCAGAAAAAAAAACAGTTGAGAATGCCAAAGAGATCAACTGCGCAGTATTTTACTATTAGGTGCGCAGTTTTGAAAGACGGTGACCTCATTTTGCGTATTTTGCTTCTGGTGATGAAGTAAAGAGATTGAATGCGCGTAGAACAAAGGAGTGTGTTTAATAAAGATTTACAGATTGACATAACAATCGGTAAACTGTGCATGATTTCGTTTACAAAGAAACATGGGTACAATTAAACGTAGGCAAATAGCGACTAAATGATGATGATGATGATGATGATAATAATAATAATAATAATGGACCGTTAACAATACAGCCTTATTAGCAGAAGCCAGCTAAAGGTGCTGTATAGTGATACCCCTATAAAAGACGCGTAAAAACCCAATAAGATAATAATATCAGTGAATGCAGGTGAGATTCTAGAACAGAATTACACTTTTACAGATATTTCTAATATTCACCGGCAACCTATTCAACAAAGTAGGAGCTGCGACACTAAACGCACATATCAGTTGAACAGGTAACTGCCATGGTAGGTGACGGGATGATCTGACCTTTCAGGGTGCAGTTCACATAAGTACACAGGTGCTATGTCACTGAGAGATTTATAAGTTGTTAGTGAAATCTTAAAATCCCTGGATATGCTATGCTGGCTAACATATAGCCAAAATAGCTGAAGGCTATTGATGTTATAATCAGACATACCGTATAACGGGGTGTTACAACAGTTATTAAGAAATGCAACAAAGGCATATACCACAGTAACAAATGTGTCTAGTGTCAAGAATGGCTTTAGAGATCGGATGTTCGTAAAATGGTAGTAGACCGCTCGGCATACTAATGTGAGATGATCATATTTATTAAAACATTTGTCAAAAATAATCCCCAACTCTTTTACTGACCCATTAAGGGTGACCACAGATACGCCAATCCGCAATGTTGATGTTTTTAGGGATTTACCATAATGTGGTGAAGTCATAGAGATACTATTTCTTTTATCAACATAAATTAATTTATAGAGTGTTTCTAGTCATCCAGAGCCGACAATCAGTCGTACAACTTGGCTTTAATTATGACAAATCTATATCTCTCTTTCTGGGAGCCAACTGGCTGCCGTGACTCATGTCCTTTAATGTAGTGATCGTTTCCCAATTTATTTTACGCTAAGTTTTTTAACGAACCGGGTTACGTATCCCCGCATATACATGCATCTAGACGGGGCGCCTCCGTGGTCTAGCGGTAGCGTGTTGGACGACAGATCACTACCATCCGTGTTCGAATCTCGGCGTGGACATATCTGATGGTTGTTTCATCTTTGACTTCGGGGCGCCTCCGTGGTCTAGCGGTAGCGTGTTGGACTACAGATCACTACCACCTGTGTTCGAATCTCGGCGTGGGCATATCTGAAGGTTGTTTTGTCTTTGACTTCGCCTCATTACCTTTGGAGGTCGCTCGGCCCATTTAGCCTACCTTGTGCACAAAAGTGGCCGTAAAACATCAATCATCATCATCATCATCTTTGACTTCACTTCATTAAAATAATGTTCGTCCTCAACGGCTCAATATCCTCTCCCTCCTGTTGCTCTTACTCACAGCAAATGTGAGGTAATCAGCGGAACAGCTTTCTCGGTGTTGTTGTTTGGTTTTTGAATGTCGTTCTCTTTTTCAAGTCGTGTTTTATTTGACTGTTATCTGTTGACATTCGAGCTGAATGGGTTGTGTGATAAACATCGGTATAATTGTTATTTGTCGATCACATCCAACTACTAAAAAGTTTTTATTGTTATTGCTGAACCTGGACGCTGGATCGGGGACGATGGTGTCTCCTTGTTTCTCTGATTCACGTCATTAAACACTTTTTCCATATTTTTGTATATACAAAGATATTCCATATCTTCGTATATACAAAGAGAAGATGAATAAATAAAATAATGTTATAATCTAACGTGCCCACTTCAGTTGATGAAGCTGTTAACAAGGACGTTCACCTATGTCGTGTATGTAATCAATGAGGAATCAGTTCTTCTTTGTTTTGTTTTTTTGTTTTATCCGTCCAGTATTTTTATTCCTCATGACTTCGAAACTTATTCATAATTATATACCACATTTAACGAAAAACAATAAATTCAAGGTTAACGCTGAGATAGCTCGGAGATCGTAAACAAATAAACTGCCAGTTATTAACGGTCTACTATATTAATAATAATTACCATTTATCAGTTTTAAAAAAATGGGTATTTATTTGCTGTCAAGTATTAATATCCGACGTATAATAATGTGTCCGCAAATGAACTGTGGAGGTGAAGGCTTTGCATGTTGTTTAGGCCTTTAATGATGCCTAGATGTTGATGCCACCACACACACACACACACACACACACACACACACAATATTCCATTCTACACTCGTAGGTGCGCCACCGTGATCTAGTTGGTAGCACCTTAGACCACAGATCACTGTGACCCCTGTTCGCCTATGAACGATAACGTTCGCCAAATACCAATCGTCAATATTTCTCATGCCTTTGTTCGTAGGATGTTTCCCTAGGACATCGCCCCATGGGCGTATATCTCGAGTTTGGCTACTCCGCGGGCTAGACAAATCACTCAAATAGCCTACGTATACTCAACAGTAGTTGGAGGTTTGGGTCGATCGAAATGAAGTATTCGACATCATGTTAATCATAATGCTATGTTTCGGCATCACTGTCCGATATGGAACCGTGCCACGTACACGCCTCACAGTAGACACCAAAATATTTGTCGGAACATGAAGCAATCTCCATGTTCAAGAACAAATGTCGAATAGCGCTAACTGGCAATATATGACAATAATATGAGAATTACTATATGAGAATTAATTTGTCGTGAGATAAATGCATAATTTTTCGTGATTAAGCATACAGTACAAGCCCCAATCGTTTATATAATCTGTCGGATGGGCGAAAATAACATTTGTCTAGTTCGTTGCTGCAGAAGAGAGCTGTCATCCTACGTCGTAAATATCGAATAGCACCCTTACCTATAGTTCTCTGGATCCTCCAGACTAAATGGGCAAGCCATTTTCCTAGGAATAGCAAGAGCTTTTTCCACTATTTTCAATCGGTTTTAATAAATGTTCGACAGGTCTGTGTGTTGTCTGTTAAAACTGGAAATGAAAATCGGCGCTTGGCAGCTCTATTTATAAGCCCACCATCTCTAACTGATTGTTATGCAGGTCATGATGACTACCAATTCGGTATCTCGGGAGGGGGGCTCATCCCGCACATGCGTAACGCCTACCCACAGAGTTGTATACAGAGTTTTATATATTACTAGCTGTACCGATACAAGAATTACAATATTTGTGTTTTGATATTTCCTATTTCTAGATAAGTGCAACGCGTAAGATTTATTCCAAGATCTAGGCAACATCCTAATATTAATCAACCCAGTCTCTCTCGGAAACGGACTGTGACGCGCTTTATTTCCGCCGTCGTATTTCGGTCAAGTTCGCCGTAAGCGACCCAACCGAGTCGAAATCGTGAAATGAGCTTTTAAAAACAAAGGTTCAGCCAAAATCATCCAATAGATGAATAGCTCACCCACATAAAAACATGTACCGAGACAAAAAGGTAACCCGACGTCAATGGACTTAATGCAGGTTGAGCGTAGACTCGCTGGCTTTGATGAAATAATATTTAGGATATAATTAGCTTAAACGTGGTATTGATGCTTCGTATAAACATTATATCACCTGAACGACCCCATTCTAGGAACCATACACACGCACCTACAATATCAATACCAATACAAACAACTAACCGGTTTGATGCATTAGCACCAAACAGTAACACAAATATACCTGCTTCACAGAAACATAACAAAACACATATCCCTATTTTCGAAACACCGACCCGGCATTTAGCCCAAATATCTCCAAAAAAAAAAAACTAAACATTTCAGCAGAATCACCGGAAGCTAAATCTCCGTGGAAGATAGGTAAGCCGGTTGATTCTCTAGTCTCCTCATTAGATTTTCCCCCTTTGAATAAAGAAACACCAAAACCACAGCGTGCAAAGAGGTGCAGGATTTGACTGAATTCACGCAAAAGAGGCCACCCCCCCCCCCCATCTCCATCGTCACCAGTAGAGGACACGTCTCCATCCTGTCCTCCACCACGGAAACGAAAAAATGTAATGGGAGGGGGAAAGACAACATCGTCTTTTCCGGTTGTGGTAACAACACACAGACAGAAAAAAGGTGAATGGAAGTGGCCAGATATAGAGCAGGACATCCTGATAATGGGTACTGGAGGACTTGGAGCCATTACATCCTCTCCAAAAGAGCATATACAAATAGAAAGTTTTCCGGGAGCTCGTTTCCAGCATTTCACGGATATGCTGAAGAAGGATAAAGCCAATAAGAATCATTATTTTTAACGTTGGTTTACCTGATAAAAGCTCGGACCCTGTGAAAACATCATGTCGGAATTTAATGACAATGATGACGTGGGTACAAGCGAGATTTCCAACAATTAAAATATATTTAACGGAAATTAACTATTCCTCTCTGCTTCCACAAGCAGAACATTCAAATTTAAATAGGATAAATAAATCAATGACTCAATATAAAGAAGTCAACATTATACCCAAATTAGATGAGACGATCTTCCAGACTTCTTCCAGTGATATTCATAATAATGAATGGAGTGAAGACACGGCCAATGCTATGTTACGTCACTGGTTAAGTTATTTAAACTAAATGAACCAGAAGGTCAATTTGACCCCTGTTCTAACAAAAATCGTAATATAATTAATCTTTCTTCTTATATGCTTTCGGAAAAAGAGATTAATTTAATAAGCAAAGGTTTGTCATTTGTCCCTACCCCTGATATTGATAAAACAGCAATCACAAATGTAGTTTTTAACTTGAGTAGAAGATTAAAAATTAAATATTTTTTAAGATGTTGCCGTAACAACTATATTAAAAACAGTAAGACGTTTGTGTCGAAATCCAACGGATCCCAACTGATAAAGTAATAGACCCAGATCTTCTTCAGTGTATTTCAAACTTCACATCAGAAATAAAAAGCTTAACCATTCTGAAGGAAAAATAATATAGACCAGTCGGAATCATTAGCCCTCAGAAATATCCGCAAAAATAAGAGTTTAGTATTTAAAAAAGCAGACAAAGGTTCAGCAACAGTGATAATGGATAAAAAGTATTATTTAGCTGAAGGTTATCGACAACTAAAAAATTAAACTCCTTTATTTCCCCAAACATCAGTAAAGGTTGCAGAAATTTTAAATAGGCTAAGAAAAAGGCAAAAAGGTAACCCGAAGTCAATGGACTTAATGCAGGTTGAGGGTAGACTCGCTGGCTTTGGTGAAATACTATTTAGGATATAATTAGCTTAAACGTGGTATTGATGCTGCGTAGATAGTTCAACGGTTTACACACGCACACAAACACACACACACACACACAGAGAGAGAGAGAGAGAGAGAGAGAGAGAGACCTGGTGAGCGATACATGTGACGGAGTCACTGATGATGTACAAACACGGTTAAATCGGTTCAACTTCGACATTTTCGGTGTAGCGCTCTAACCATTGGGCTACGAACCGAGCTCACATAAACACGCTGCATCGTCAGAAGATTTAAGCTTAATATATCGGATAAAGAGTGGTATTCTGCATTTCAGCTCTTCTGTGGACTACTACCGCATAGACTAATACATCTCCATTTATCTTGAAATAAAATTAAGAAATGGTATAAATACATATATCATCAACCCATGAAATATTAAATATAGTACTCCTTATTTAAGAAAGATTTCATGAAATTGTATGTACATTATCTTGATTATGCATTTACATATAAAGATGGTTAGCATCAGTTACAGAGACGTGAACCTTAATAATTATACTATGTTGTTTGATTTTACCCCCATGCAACAAGTTACCAGTTGTTAGTTTGTATGTAAATAAATTAATAAATATTTAAAGACAGGAATGTTTGATGGCTATGTGCTTAGAAAACAGCTGCATTTGTTTAATATTTCCTGTTTTTAATAGTTAGTTTATTTGGGTGGGACACCAATATAATGCATTATGGTATTTTAATTGAAATCTGTATTTACTAAATGTAACTTGAATTCAGCTATGACAATCATTATGCGAGCGCATCTACTCACAAAACCAAAACGTTCAAATAATATAATACAATACAAAATGTGTACAGCATCCTATGGATCTATAATCTGTATGAGGTTTACTCTAAGGCGATTGACAAGATATATATATATGACAGAGGTAGAAGATTTATATCCTAGCATAAATAGCCTTACTTAGCTTACAAGTTCCAGTTACAGTGTTTCCTCATCCGGGTAAAATATTTCTCGTTTCTAATCCAAGTGTGACTGTGAGGTAAAAAACCCACATTTCAGCTGGAATTATGTTGAATGATTACATAAACGCAGTGAAGTATCGAACCTAAGAAGGATCATAGTCTTGAAAACGAGATCGAGGTAGATAGTTATAATATAAAATATTGTGTGTATGCGCATATGAATTATATATATATATATATATATATATATATGTGTGTGTGTGTGTGTGTGTGTGTGTGTGTGTGCATTTCAATTACGAAGACAACACACCATATGCTAGACATTTGAAGATGTCAGACGTGTTTACGGCATATGAAGGTCAAATCTATCAGATAAACAAGTCATCTAACAACGAAAGCGGAACATGCATTGACCTGAAAGAAAACTAGACCGAACACGGCCTTCGATTTGACCCAAAACAGGTCTCAACTTCCGGTCGTGTTAAAAAGGAACGTAGAGTTTTGTAAACATGGTATTACAAAAGGAATATCGTTTCAACTCTAAGTATATCTAGAAGGAACACATTTAAAATAGCTGTTTAACCGTTTTGTTGAGGGAAATTAAGCTTTTAACTATTATATATGGCCTATTGAATTAGCTAGTATTCGACTACGCCGGTGTCCCTGGCGTCTGATCCCAACTACGTCTACGGACTTGCATAAAACGATGTTTACATATGTGATGCCACATAATAGGACAGGAGTATAACAGATTCCTTGCGCAACCAAAATTATAATGCACATATCACAATAAATTTCCGTATTCATAGGTTCAAAAATACAGCCGCTTCAACTTTGCAAAAGTGCATAACAAAATTGAAAACAAGTGTGCCGGTAATAAGTATAATATTTGGCAAGAAAGGATCTAGGTTGTTGAGTGTTGACTGACCCAATATTAAAATTCAAGTTATTTTATGTATTTAAATTTTTTTTAATTATTGAATTCAAATGCTGACAAATGTTGTATATATGTACATGGATTATATTTCCATTAATATTTCACCAGGAATAAAATAGAGCAGTATATGGGATTTAATGTGTCTACTAATTACTATATTTCTACATTTCCATGCTAGCAGCATTTTTTCACTGTTATTAGATGGGTGAGTAGCACAGTTGCCTTACGAGGTATTTCCAGCCAAGTGTTAACAATGCTGAAGGAAAGGGTAGCTACCGATCCGAAAAACTACAGCCAGTGCAGTGTAATGATTGACGGGAAATCAGTTAGAAAACATCTTGACTGGGACCCTAAACGTAAACAGATAGCTAGCTTTGTGAATCTCGGAGCTGGATCCCTTGATAATGATCTGGCGGAGGCAACGGAGGTCATTGTCATTATGGCTGTGGGACTTCAAAGTAATTGAAAGATACCGGTGGGGTACTTCTTTATCAATGAAATTTCTCCTGAAGTTCAAAGTCAACTTATACTGTCAGTCATCGGTTCTTTACGTGAAGTTAAAGTGAATGTATTGGTTCTTGTAATGGATGGTCATACCATAAACGAAAACATGGTAAACTTACTTGGTTGTAAAATAATGTCAGATATTATTAATAGCAGTTTCCCACATCCTTCAGATAGTTCACATAATGTGTATGTATTCTTTCATGCTTGTCATCTTTTGAAAATTGTAAGGGGGGCATCGCATGCCCTACAAGAGATTAACACCTCTGTATGGGCAGCAAGGTGGGCTGATATTGTCCATCTGCAGGAACGTACAATCAGACATGTGAAATTTCAACAAAATAAAATGAATGTCAAATTAGGCGCACAAACTATGTGTATCTCTGTTGCTTCTGCATTAAAATATGCTTTTCAGCTTGGTTGTGAGGGGTTTGATAGTTGTCTGGGTAGTGCTAATTTTGTTTCAATTATTGATCATTTGTTCGATATTTTCAACAGCAGGTCACTATTGGCAAAAGGGTACAAAAGCACATTACGACGGGAGAATTTTCAGGGTGTTGAATCATTTTTATTAACAGCTAAGGCAGTGTTGCTTAACATGACGGCTAAACCGGTTTGCGAAGGTAAGCGCAAAATACGTGTATTGGGTTTTCTTTTTATCATCGAGAGTCTTCTTGGTCTTTTGTTAACTTATAAATTATTACAAGACCATATTGAATTTTTCATTTCAGTTGTACATTAGTTTAGAGGTTGGAATAACAACCCTTCTGCCATACAGTTCAGCAATGCTTTTATGTCACTTTTGAGCCATGCAGGTGTACCTATAAAATATCCTGTTAAAGCTAATTGTTTGTCTCAGGACACAACTTCATCGTTAAATGTGGCCAACACAGATGAAATTAAGCAATTGAGACAGCACTATATGATCATACATATAGTTCTACAAATATTGGCCTTACTAACTTTGTTGTGGGCATTATTGGATATATTGTGGGATGGGTAGTACGAAAGGTCACCAGATATGTTTCATGTAAAGATTGTTCATTGGTACTGATGAGAACAGCCTCAGAGTCTACCAATGCATTGTTGATCATAAAAAATAATGGTGGGTTAGTTGTACCATCAGTTAGTGTAATGAAAATTGTTAAATATTGTGAAGTTATCATGCGTTCCTCTGTGAACATTAAAAAGGTTATATCTGGGGAATGGGAGCGACTGTTGGTCTCTAGGATGTTATTATGTATGCCATGTGATTTGTTAAATTAGCATTTCATGGAAACTTCTAAGGGTATCGACACACATTGTTTTGTATTAGTCAATATAATTTGTTCAGAATTTATTAAACTTCGTCGTTTCTACACAATCAAGCTAACTAATTTACATCTCGCAGGTAATAGTGTCAGACACAAACTTAATAAAACCGTGTTGTTTAAACATCAGTGAAGTCGTTATTGATGAAAAGTACTCCCATGTTTGGCGCAAGTTGTCTGTCGAGACTCCCAAATCCCTCATTTAAGTAAATAATATAATTGGGTATAATATTTTGACAATTTCTATTGGAAAGTCAACTGGTAAGTTGTTATTTTTTCAAATATAATACAAAATGTTTGTAAGTTATCATATTCTTATACATCTTTTATTGTTTGCTGTACTGTTTAGCGTAAAGACTTTTGTAATTGTAGTTCAACTCCCAGCCATATGTTATGGATATAATCATTGAATTGTCCGATAGATATGCTGAATATAACCTGCACATTTTATCATATAATATTGTATGTATAATATACTACATATTATATTATTAATGTGCATCAGTGGGTGTCCTAATAATTGACGTGTTGTTAAGTTATGGTGTTTCCTGGATAATATTAAAAATTAGTGATAATATTATAGTTATTCCGATAGGAGAGTCAATTAACTTGTACGGTGTTATTTCTTCAAATGTAACTAAATGTTTCTAAATGCTCATATTCTTCCAAATCTACTTAGACTACTGATTGTTGTACTGTTTAGTGTCAAGCTTTTGCATTTGGACTCCCAGCCATGTTATGAATATAATAATTGAATTGTCTGATAGATATCCATGAATATAAATTATAACCTGTACACAGTATCGTATAATATGCTGCATTGTATATTATTAATATTCATCAATGGGTATGCTAATAAAATATCTCGAGTAATTCACGTGTTTAGTTATATGGTACCCCTGGATAAGTGTACGTGCACTCATCCCATAAGGAGAGATCCCAGGATACAAGAGTATGGAATAACAGGCTATTGTCTGTCGGGTATTCCGGTCTTGACTAATTTTGTTGTTTAAAAGAATTTAGGGTAGGGGCTGTAACAACATGATCTGATAATGCGTTCCAGTCCTGAACCACTCGCTGGCTGATTGAGTTTTCCTTATTTCGAGTCGACAGCGCCCCACGAATAACCTCTGACTGTGATCTCTGGTTGAAGAATGCTCTTGGGTCAAGTCTGACTATCCCATTCGTGATATTGTACACCTGTATCATGTCCCCTCGCCGTCTTCTAAACAAGAGAGTGATGGGAGCCTCAGGGCAACGAGCCGCTGTTCAAAGGACAGATGCTTGAGGTGTGGGACTAACTATGTTGGTCACGCTGAACCTTTTCCACTGCCAATTTATCCATCTGATAGTGTGGATGTCAAAGAATGTATCCATATTTCAGCTGGGGTCAGACCGTCTGACAAGTGCCTTGTACAGCCTTTGCAGAGTGTCTTCATCTAGACATGATAATATCTTCTTGGTGAGCCACAGCATCCTACTGGACTTGTTAACAGAAAATGGTATGTGCTGATGGAATTTCAGCTCCTCGTCAACATAGACACCGAGGTCCTTTTCTACTTTAGTGGACTGCAACTTAGTATCTCCCATCGTGTAGGTTAGACATCTGTTATTCCTCCTGGGGTGGAGGAGTTTGCACTTGTTGGCATTGAACTGCAGTTGCCACTTCTCAGAACATTCAACAAGTCTTAGAGTTAGAATATGAACCTAAGAAAAGCAATTATTTGTCACGTTGGCTCTCATAATATGCCCAGTCGCTTAATTTATAAGGTTATATCTCATTATCGTGCTTGCATACTATAATATATTTTAAAGAAATGACAGAACACAAGACGTTGAAGTTCCACAGCTTTAGCCGGAAGTGCTTTTATTGTGTCATAGAACCAGTTCATAAGGACATAATAATATTTCAAAGTATTTACAGTACGTTTCTTATCATCGTATATTACACATAGCGTCTTGAATTTTACTCAATTACATTGTTCATTGCTGTGATTTTCCCCTGCCGGAAGTCAGAGTTGTTATGTCATGGCGGCCCATTCAAACGCCACTCAGTAGTC
Organism: Paralvinella palmiformis; assembly: GCA_025642065.1. Taxonomy (NCBI): domain Eukaryota; kingdom Metazoa; phylum Annelida; class Polychaeta; order Terebellida; family Alvinellidae; genus Paralvinella; species Paralvinella palmiformis. Next base: position 2,210,265 of record JAODUP010000007.1, on the reverse strand, counting down.
GGTCTAGTTTTATATTTAGGTCAATGGGAACGTGTAAAGTTTGAACATCGCCTTGTATTTTGTTTACCGATGTTAGTTCGCGTGACCCTATAGTGAACGGAAAGAATGACTGATTGAATGGTTCGTTTTGACTCAGCATTGGTCATGTCTGGGTCACATTGGCGAGGTACGACTGCGCTGGGAAATAACTCCCAGACAGTGATAAGAGTAAGAAATGTTTTTATGTAAAGGTAAACAGATAACATTAGTGACTAATACTATTCAATCGATATAAATATTTACAAGACAAAACAACTTAACATGAATATAAATTAATGAGGTAAACTATATACAAATGACATTAATATACAATACTCCATCCACGTTCAATTTACGTATAGAGTGGATAAATATATGTTAAAATTTGCACTGTTAAAGTAGGGATGTTGAAATATTTCATACATCCATAGTTACAGGTGACCAAAGCTGGTTGGTATAGGACCTGTCCCACTATCAAATCAGGATGGCACCTACATCTAATGCATCCCGCCCTGAGAACCCATAAACTTGTTTAATATTTTCAAATATGAGCATAAGAACAGCTTCACAATTATATTTTGCTCTAAATCCAGATATAAATGGGCTGAAAATGTTATAAAACTATCCATACATCCGGTTCTCCATTTCTCTTTCAAATATCTTGCTCACACCAGGCACTATACTTATGGGTATAAAGTTACATACATCTAGATTACTACCCTTTTTTTATAAATGGGCATATTTTGACACGTTTCGGGTAATTTGGAAAAAATATATATTATAAAACGCGTATTTACCAGATAGCCTATGGAGCTGCATAATATATGATTGCCAATTTTCAGTAACCCAGATGGTAATATAACATAACTAGTGGCCTTATTAGATTTAATCTTATTTAAGTTTGACTTTATTACATTAACATCAATATTGTGAGAGTGAAGCGTACTGTTAGTATCAACTGATTGCATTAATTCGTTTATATTCTTCATACGGTCATGATCCGAATGGCTAACCAAATACGACAATACCGTGTCATCATCTTTTATTGAATCATCAGAACTAATATTCTGAACAATATTAGTAAACAAGTGACTAAATATGGTTTCAACAACATCTGGACGAGTGAAAACTTTGTCGTCCTTTATTAGAATAACATTATCATTTTTGCTATTGGATTTATGTGAAATGACTGGTATTGGTTAGATTCGAACCCCGATCTCTCGATTTGGAACATAATACGTTAGCCAGTACGCTATCAGAGCGTCACAGTGAATGGAAAGATGGTGAGCATAGAGAAGGGGACGAAATTTAGGCATCACTTCAGTTAAAGAAACGCCATGACATCAAAGTAAGTTGTATATACGGCGAGTAGAAACAACAAAGACTGAACCGATGGCTAATTATGACTTAGTAGTCATCTAAAGGAATTAGACAACCTTAGACAAAACTCATCTCTTCTTTTGGCAGCTGAAACAATTCCAGTGCAACTTTATCTTCCACAATAGTGAATGGAATGAGCAATAAAGAACGAATGACGGTTGTCGTTTGTTTTAACGATATGATCGTACAGTCGAAGTAATGCCAGCGGGATCTGGTACAGTTTCCAAATCACGATGCTTTAGGAAATATACTGGAATTGTAGCGTCTGAGGACACGAAAAGAAAGTGTGATTGATCAGACGTGAATGTACAACGTTTTAAGAGTTATTTTATGCAAGTATATTTTATGCTGCTAGGATTATTGGAAGTTTAACAGATCGGAGAATATGTTGTGAAACAGACTTGCATTTTGACTGGTCTTTTTCAACCTAAAATCTTTGCTTACAAACTCAAATAAAAATGCTCTAGTTAATCTACAGTATTTACAGTCGAGATAACAGGATATAATAATATTAATAATGTATATTTAATAAAGCGCCCTTACTAGCAGGAGCCATTCAAAGGCGCTGTACAAATAATATGTAATTTAATAATACCCCAAATAATGTCTGTAAAAACCCTGTAATGATTTAAAAGATAATAATTATTTATCTGTGAAAGCGACCTTAAATAGGTGTGTTTTAGAAGAGACTTAAAATTTCCAAGAGACGACGAATTTCTAATATTTGCCGGCAACTTATTCCACAAATTGGGGGCTGCAACACTAAACGCACAATCACCATATGACTTGAGCCGAGACACTGGCACCTGCAATAATCTGATATATTGTGGTGCTATATGGATTACCAATCGTGAAAAAGACATAGAACGTATGAAGAAATTGGTGTAATGTAAGATGGGAATTAGCTGATGATATTAATAAATATTTCATTGTTCCCTTTATGAGCTTCAGTGTATCTGAAAGAGTGTTGTCTTCACCTGTTATTATATTTCATATTTAAACCCAAACTGTTCATTAAAGGCAATATCTTGGGTTAATACTATTTACTGATTACCTTTGTCTGAATGTTTTCTAAGCAAGCAAGTTGAGTACTTGAGTTGTTTCGCAGACTCTAACACACGTGGTAATGTGGTGGTGGTTCGGGTGATGACGTCTTGCTGGACAGTGGTGACATCTGGTAAAGTTGAGTAACGGCAGATCAACAAAGAAACTTAAAATAAAAGTTGTGCTAGTTATTGGACGAAGAAAACGGCACAGAAAGAAAGAAATATTACAATAGGATCTTGTTTTTCAGCTTTGATTTTAAGATACCCCTAGTTCTACTCTTAGACATTTGTAAGTTGTGGTCGATAGTTTATTCCATACTTTCACAAATTGATGTTTTGGCAGTCTGGCTGAATAATTTGTTCTTGGTTTATTTACTATTAGGTTATGCTTTTGTCTTGTTCTATTTTGATTGCTTTTTACTAGAATATCTAAGGATTCTGGTAGACAGTAGTTTTTAAAGTCGTACATAAATAGTGTGGTGTGCAGTTGATAATAGAGGTCATTTACCTTTAAGATCTTACTATTCTTAAACAATGAATCAGTGTGTGCAATTCGTTGTTTAGTATTAATGTATCGAATTATCTTCTTTTGTGTTTTTTGTAGTTTCCTGCAGTGTATTGAATTTCCCCCATATTTGAATACCATAGTTTAAATGACTTTCTATGAGAGTTTGGTATAAAGTTCTTAAGGCATTCCTTGGGATGAAGTTGTTCATTAAATTTAATGCATACATTGATCTGTTAATTATTGTTTGCATAATTCTATGTGATATTACCATGTAAAATTTTCGTCAAAATATATGCCAATAAATTTTATATCTTTTGATTGTTTGTCATTCCCTGCTTGCATTATTTCCTTGCCATCTATCATAATATTTAGATTACAGTATATATATTTATTATTTGAAGTAAAAAACGTATCAATTATTTTAGTTATATTTAGTGCTAATTTATTTGATTTGAACCATTGATTAAGTTTCTCTAGTTCATTGTTTATTTGGGGTATCATGTCTGTTAAAGTTTCAGCAGATTTATATACTGTAGTGTCATCCGCATATAATAGTAAGTTTAGACTGGTTGCATTTTTTATATCATTGATGTAAATTAAGAATAGTATCGGGCCACGTATTGAGCCTTCCATGTGCTACGCCCATTTGTATATCTATTAATTGGGAGCTTGAGCCATTATAAGTTACATAATGTTTTCTGTTGTACGGGTAATAACGAAATCAGTCATTGCTGTGACCTCTTATTCCATAGTACTGTAACCCTTTCAGTAGTTTATTGTGGTTTAATGTGTCGAACGCCTTGCTCAAATCTATTAATATAGCTGTTGTCAGCTCTTTTGTGGGCTTGTCATTTTCATTTACTATATCCCATAGTTGATAGTAGTTTCGTTATTGGTTGTATTGTTGACCTTTTCTTTCTAAACGCATATTGGTATTCGTACAGAACATTATGTTTTTTTCCAGGAAGTTGAGTAATTGGTCACAGACAATTTTCTCTATTAATTTAGAGTGGGAGGGTAGGTGGTTTTTTATCCCCTGCTTTATGTATTGGTATTATTTTTGAAATTTTTAATTCTATCTTCCAGTAGTCTTTGTTTAGAACGAGTCCTTGCGAAAAGGACAAAATAAACCGCTTGGTGGTGGATTCTCTAGCATAACGTAGTTAGAGTTTCCCGGCCTGTCATATATATATATATATATATATATATATATATATATATATATATATATATCAGTAAGGGACGGACCTCGATCGTAGGGAAACGTAGAAACTAGGGGTGCCCTCGTTTGAAGTACGATTTATCAGCCGCTAGGTGGCTAGCACGACAGATTACTTTCTGCCATAAACACGAACAGAATCTGGACGTTTTAATGAGGTTTTGAGGTATTATTTTAAAATAACAAGCATTTGAACTGATAAAATGAATAATTTTCTGTTTTTGAAAACTTAGTTCACTTAGTTATTGAAACAAATGGCTTGATTAATGACTACGATGTCCATATTCGTGAAATATATTGCTGTATTACCATGCGTTGGCTCAGCTGACGAGTTTGGATAATAATTACCCCATTTGTATTTCTAAGACCTATTGACTCTGATATTACTCCAATCGTTGCAAACTGTTTCTGATTTGCGAGCACACATTGGAACTGTGCAAATGGGTTTGGAAGCCATACTATGCCCTTGTTATGTCATCCCGGACATATGCCAGTGGTGGTGTTTCCTTCATATCATCTCAATATATTTGTTTTTGTATAATATTAGCATCCATTGTATTTTGATATGATACTCTAGACAGGCGAGATGCCAAAGCCACAATCGGTAACTCCCCCCCTCAAATGTGAGTGTAACCATAAATAAGAAAGGTATTGTTCGTTATCTATTTTTTTGGGGGTTGGGTTATTCATTCTAATTAAGATTGTCTGTTTGGTTATTAATAATCATGGTCATTTGACTTCACAGCTTCTTTTTTGGAAGTTTCCAATTCTGGGTACAGTTCACAAACTTTTTCTAAGCATGATTCCATGTGCCTACATTCATTTACGACTTGATAAAGAACTGTCATCAGGAAAGTTCCACTCGGAATGCAGATTGCTGCTAACGCAACAGGCTTTGAAGGATATGATGACATTGTCAAACCTGCAATTAAATAATACGCAGGCTATATCAAATTAATTAACTGTTGTTCAGTTCATCCTCACTTGTCTCAATGAACAACTGCCACTTCCAATTGTTTTACTTCACATTTACTAATAATGAATGAAAACCAGAGTAACATTGGCCAATAAATGCAGGCAGAAATGCAAATCGTCATCGTTGTATTTATCAACCGCATGAGTCAGCTGAGCCACAACAAAACTGGGACAACTGGACCAAAAACATTAATACTACTCTTGATCATTATTTATTTTATATAATTGATTAATAGAGCACGAGTTTGGAAGTTAACGTATCCTTTCCAACTTAATTGATAAGTGTGGCAACATATTGTTTTGCTATTGACAAATTATTTTCACTTGAGCAGTCGACATGTCCCATTTCGGCACTTCGTTTTAAGGGCGACAACGGGCTGGTCTCGTTCTAGCTTAAACTAGTCGTTTTTTCTTATATAGGATCAAAATATTGGAAATAGAATTAACAAAACAAAAACAAAAAACACATCTTAATGTACCTAAATATACAGTGAATAAAATCGCAAGATCATATATACCACAGCGCGGAGACTTCAAGTTCATAATACAACGCTTTCGGTCATCACCGAGCGCACATTTCGTGGCCGGGAAATGCCATGTTCTTATTAGTTCACTGGACGTTGCTCTCGTTTTGACTCTATGCCATCACATAGTAACTCCCGTATCTTCACGAATCATTGAACCTGCTGCAAATATGATTTAGGAGTCTCTTTTTTAATGTAGAGCACATGAATGTCATTAGCGATGACGAACCTTAGTTCGTTCTAAGGGTGTGCGCACTTCAAACTGTGCCCCTTGTTTCTAGGGCGCCCTACGATCGAGGTCCATCCCTTAATAATAATAATAATAATAATAATAATAATAATAAAAATAAAAATATATATATATATATATATATATATATATATATATAAATATATATAATATATATATAATAACTATATACATGTATTTAAAGATGTTATGATTAAGGGGGATGTATTATATAAGCAATGCTTCAAACACCCTCCTTGTCAACATTCTATATGCGTTTGCTTTCATTAAAATGATGTATTATGAATGTTGAAATAAACAATTTGAATTGAAAATTTGAATTGAAAAGACATACACAGTGAAAATGTAGCTGATTGTCAGCGGCTAGAGACCAGCATATAGCTGCTTTGTGGTTTTAAATTAACACTGCTGCCCGCTATCCAGTCTGTAGTATAGGTCAGTAACACACACACACACACACACTCTCTCTCTCTCTCTCTCTCTCTCTGTTTTATTTTAAAATTGTTATATATGTTGTCTTTTCAGTTAACATTAAGACAAGATAATATTATATTTAAATTTGGTGGCGCAAAATTTCCACGTGGATAACCTCTGCAAATCAACAGGTGTTAAAATATATGTACAAATTTGGTACGTCATAACGCACCGGTTTACTGTTTTAATATATTTCTGGCCAAATCAAATTTGTTCATCATTTGTTAATCATATCTTTTAAAAATGTAAGCACCAGACAATCTAATCAAATTATTTCGATGTAGTAAATAAAATACACAGTTCATTAAAATCCAATAAATATGGTTTATATCATTGATCTGAAAGAAAACTTTCATGTCAATGGTTTATATATAAAAAATGTTTAAATGCATTAACCGCTTTCCATACTTCCAAGTAGCCTTCACCTTGGGCTTTTTACCCTGGCGCGAGAGATAAATCGTCTCGCTAACCTGGTTATAGAAAGCTATTTTCTAGTGACTAGTTCATCTCTAATAGGTAGATATATTATGTTTAATAATCGTTCTTTAAAAATCATATTATGTGAATTATCACAGAAACGTGTTACGGTGTTAGTGTGACGCATCACCGAAAATCCAGTAGACTGAGCACTCTTGTCGCTTGACAGTGATGTGACCTTTGGTTTTAAACCCCCGTGTGGGGGTGTGACTTTTTAACTTGAAGTTGAAAAACTTTAGTTGGTTTCCTTTTAGTAAATTATCGGAATGCGCTCTATTATTATAATTATAAAGCTCATTTAGACTTTATATTTAATAATATTAAATATAGAGTCTAAATGTTAATATTAAAATAATTACATTTACAGGCATTAAATTGATTAATGATTAAGAACTTAATACATGTAATTTCATTCTAAGGATAAGCCTAGGCTTAGCTCCATGTACTGATGTAGTATGCTGTAGTCAGTGTAGACTACTGTAACATTATCACTATAAATCCTTGAAATCAACAGAAATGTTCCATATCAGGCAAGTAATGTAAAAATAAGGTTACCCCCAAAAAGTTGTCATACATCTGAAGCTGCCACACATACCGAATGATGAGGTTTTTCATAAGTGAGCTGTATGATGATGTCTGGGAAGCATATTATGAAGGTTGTTGTTATGTATCCGAGCATCGGAAACGTGTGTGCCAAATTTGGGTGTTTCCAGTGCTCAGACAGGGAACAACAAGCCAAGCATCAGAATTGTGTTTGTTGGTGATAAAGATCCGAGCAGTCAGCATAGGAACCATGTTCACCAATGTTATTATAAATCTGAGCCATTTCATGATTTTTTTTATCTGCTCGGATCAGTATCAGTGACAGGAGTTTAGTTGTGATTATTGCTACTAGCATTTAATATAAATATTAGATTAAGTCTATTAATAGGTATTATAATCAGATTAAAAAGAAAGTCTTACATTTCTAACAAATGCAGTATTTTATGGTTCCTTCAGCCAAGGAAATATAATTTTCTACAGGTATACTATTTATTCACATTTTTCTGTTCTAAGTGGGGTTTTAAAGGCAGTATTTTTCCAGGAGATTTTCAGATTTTGTAAAATCCAAGGACATTTCCAGGACCTGGAAAATGAATTTGTCCAGGTTTTCTAGGACACATGGGAACCCTGATTATTTGTAAAGCAGCACAGTTGTTCTATCTGCTATTTCTTTGATTTTCATTTGTACCTCTTCAAAACTAAAGCAACTTCTACTTTTAACCCAAATGTAAGGGTAACTAATATGTGCTCAGCCACCATATTTGAGCGGAAGTAATAGCCAATGAGGAATAATTGGTGCATGCGCATTGAGTGCTCGGACCTATAACCCTGAGATACAGGGTTCCGATGCTCGGGTACATAACCACTTTGTATTATGAATCATTACATCTCTCAGTGCAGTTACAGTAACATATGTCAATAAGCTTTACCAGACTAAACAATCATTTCCTGATTTATTCACCATGCAGTGTTTTGAATATATGACAAATTTACTGGAAATTCGAAAATAATGTTAGAATCATTATCACAAAACCTTGTTGCTATGTTGGACAACCAACAGTAGTTTTTATATTGCTCAAGATCATAATTAGGTTGCCAGTGGCAATTTGGCAAGTGTTGGTATTGAACTCTGATAGCCTGACACATTTGCAAAACCAACAAATAAACAAGATAAATATTTAAAGGGGAAGAAAGAAAAAGAAAATCTGTGCATAAAAGTTTACATGTTGCAAGTTATTGTTTTGAGAGTACTAATTCTTAAGGCTTAGTATATTTTTATCATTTTTGCTGCTAATTACACTTGATTGGTTTTTAAAAAATAGATTGCTTTAAAGCAAAATATTTTTTAAATATGTAATGTCTAGAACAGCAACCAAAAATTCCACCATAATAATCATGACATATACCTGATATAGATCTAGGGAAATAATCCAAATTACTGTAGGGCCGTCATTATGGCTGCACCGGAAGCCAGATTTGAAGGTGGAAAGGAGAAAACTGAAATGCTCTGACGTCACATCTCTAGACTGATGCGGATTATAGCTTCTCCTGAGCATTAATATCTGAGCCATTTTGAATCATCTTCCTCTTGTAAGGTTTCTTTCTGGCTCAAAATGATATGGTTGTATGTCATTCATGACCTAATTGTAACAACACAATTGCGTTATGTTCTGGAATAATTCTTTACTCACACTTGTTTACACCCTTTTGCATGGGCTGTACAGACTTCAGGTCAACTGGATATGTTGAAGTGACATCAGCATTCAGGAGCTTCCTGTCTCTGTCTAGCTTCAAAATGGCAGCACCCACAGGCCATTAAAAGTCGATTAATCAGCACTTTGAACTGGATTATTTAATATGTGGATGATCGTTTATATATTTTGACATTATTTATGATATTTGTGAGTATAGCTGTAGTAGTCCTGAAAATTTGAAATGAAGGTGGACTGTCCCTTTAAGTGTTTGTCCAAGTGATTCATAAAGTAAACATTCTACTGGTGAGGAAGAGCACTCTTCCAGAACAGGCACCCATGAACCATCCAACACCTCATGGAATTAGTGAGTGTGGAATTTTGATGGAGGACAGTGAACCAAAGAAGATTCTGAAGCCTTTGAATCTGCCAACTTGGATGTTGAGGAACCTTTGGCCATAGTGGAAGAGCTCCAGTTTAGCTGAGGTCAAAAGATTACATAACCATAGTGCAGGGAGCTACATCTACTGTTTGTAATAAGATTCATTTTCACCATAAACTAGTGACACATCTCTATGTATTGGTGTTGAGATACTAAACACAAATGGTGTGTGACTTAATGACACATTTGTCACATTGGACATGTTTATTTTAAATAATGTATGTACATATTTTATGTGTTTTATCTGCAATAAATGATTTGATCTAAATGATAATTATTGGTTTTACGTAATGTCAGATTGACCTCGTTCAGAAGGATAACCAGAATGGTTTTGATTGTAATATTTTTATGGACTGGTGTTAGTGGGAATTATGTTTTCACATTAATATGGTAATATGGTGGAAAGAGTTTTCAGGAATATTCTCAATAAACATAATTCCAATGGCATGGCAATTTCAGGTCCTGTTGTAGAGTAGGCCACATTGATTCATCCAGGTCAGCCACTATAAATAAAGTTTTACAAGTAAGCAATGTGTTTCAATGAGATCTAGTTTCAAAATAGTAAATAGCCTCATTATGCTGGAGATATTATATCAGTTGTCTAACTGAACAGGTGAAATGCTATTGGAAGTTTTTCTTTCAGGGCTAATTAGGTAAGATTAGATAGCATTTTAGTGTATAATTAGTGTATTGTCAACAAATAAAATGTTGCTCAAATCTGTACACTTAACTCTTAAGTATAGATTTTAAATTTGTATATTTTGATGTACACTTCATGATACAGCACCTTTGAATGGCTCACTTAAATAAATATGCTTTATTAAATCTTCATTATTAGTATAAAGTATGTATAGCCAGGGATGAGAGTTTACCAGAATTTCGTTTTTTCAAGAGTCAATATGATACATCATCACTGTTTACTCAGTTATCCATACAATACTGATATCAGTAATAAGCAAGAACACAGAAATTTCTGAGCAAAGGAGTTATTAATAAATTTGTTTTAAATCCATAGCTATTCATTGAGGGAATATTCTGAAATAAGTGCAGAGAATCATGAATATTGGCTTGAAATTGACTCAGAACTTTCATCAAGCTTGATTTTCATATCATCTGGTCAGCTACATCAATTATCAGTTAAATATTTTAACAATAACTTTGTTTCACTAGCTGTCAGATAAATTACATAATTTTAATCACCTTGAGTACATACAATGCCTTATACCAAACACAAAGATAAAGCCCCCTTAATGATGAGCTCAACCAGCAGATCCTGATTGCCTTGATGACAAAATCACCCTCAGGAGACTTGTGATATAGATAAATGTTATATAATGATGCTCAGTAGAAATCAAATCAAATATGACATTAAAAGCCTGATATTTGAACCACATTAAAGTACTAATATTCCAATTTCACATGTGAACATATATTGATTTGTTTCAATTTGGGGAATATAACATAATTTTGATGTGATGCACCACATTATCTAATTAAGCCTATGTAATATTTATGTTAACATTTATAAACGGATCACTAGTACACAAAATGCATTTAACTACAGTTTATAATCATGCAGTTTTTCTTTTTGAAATTAAATTTGTATTTTCATATGTGTAATTTTATGGGATGTGTACAGTTAATTATCTTCCTGTTCTTCTAGAACCAATCAGTTGAGGATGAAGAAATCCAAAAGAAGAAAGGATCCTTTAGGGTTTGTCTGTTGGGATGATAGAGCGATTACAGTTTCTAATGGTTTCACTGGTTTTGAAGAACATATTAAAGGTGATTTAGTTAAATTTCAATATTACTTTGAATTCATCTAATCTTTTCTGTCTACTGTTAGTGCACAATGTAACAAATATCTTTAAACTTATTACTAACACAGTATTATAAAGATAATGGAAAGTGTGAGCTGTGAACAGTATGGTACGATGTGGACTCAAGTTTCAGTTCTCAGAACTTGTAAACTAATGTCTTATCAGTTTGTTAGAAAATAACAGCTATCTGATGTCTGTAAATTATTTTGCAGCTCTAGGAGAGTGTGATCCTAACTGGTTTAAAGAAGCTTCTGAAAAACATTCTCAAGACAGCCACATCTCGCAGGTTTTATCTGATGAACATTTATTGAAATCACTGAACAAAGGTTCCACCACTGTTCCAAGTAATGAGATAAAAAGTAATTATTGAACATTAATTGCTCTTTCTTATATTAGAGATAAATTCTGATTATATCAATCATAATTGCTATAACAAATAAGTCGGAACAATAAAATTTTCCTTAAAATAAGGTTGAACGCAAGTTGTGTAATTTTAGTTTTTAGTATGATACTAGACATCTATTTTATTCATATTGTTTTCTTAGGCAAATACGAAGAAGAAAATCAGTTTACTCCGGTGACAGGGTTGAAAAATATTTATGGGCAGAGTAGGTCTTATCACCAAGATGATCTACAGTCACCACTATCTCTACTGTTGGCAAGCTCAGTTAAAAAGTATTATTTCTTAATGGATCTCATATTTTTTATGTTAATTAAATTAAAAGTATGATTACTGTCAAGATAAATATATTTATTATATCATATGATATTTGATAATAAGTGTAATATCACGAACTAATCATTTTAATAATTATTTTGTTGTTGCCTTCATTGCTATTCTAAAAGCAATTCCATATTGTGTTAATGAGAGTCAGAATGGTTCTAAAATTATGGTTTGACATTGCCATGTAGCTGCTTTGTGATGGGCATTTTGTTATCCCAACATTGTCATATAATAAATGTTATTTTGTTTGATAGAAGAGAGATTTGTTTTTGGTTTTGATCATTTAATGGAATGTATGTTACTTTACATGTAAAATAACAGGATTTTTTGTTCTTTATGCTCTTCTTACAGATCATTTCAGATCATCTCCACACCAGTAACATCTGCTGCTGGAGTAGACATGTCAATGTTAACATCACTGGGCATTGATCCCAACCAAACTGATAAATCATGGACAAGTTCTCTAGCTACAACACCGAAACATAGGAGATTTGGTGTGTATATCTATTTTTCTCTCATCTCAGTCATGCATACCACTAAATGAGCACATGCACATACAGATAGATTGATAAATAGAGAAACATCTTCCTTTGGCAGTTATAGCTTAATGGATTGGTAATGTGTTTTGCAGCTGTATTGATGGTTTGTTGATTCTTCTTATATCAGATTGGTCTATTAACTGCTAATTCTAAAATACCTTTCATCAACTTTGTTTTGTCTTGTAACATAAACTGGAGTAAAGTTTAGATGGATGGATGGATGAATGTTGTTTAATGACACATCAGCACAATTTAGGCCATTCAGTGTCCTTGGAGTAAAGTTTAGAAAATGTTTCACTATAGTTTGGCCATATATTTTAAGAGTGCATTTTAAGGCTAGCAGTGCCTTTGGATAGGGTTGATGATTTACAATCACTCAGTTTGACTCTGGCCTAATTTCTTAGTGAAAATATTCTGGTTGTGATCTTTTTCACAACCACATTTATCAATTTGTTTACGTTATTATAATTATTATTATTATAAAACCAAACTTATAAAGTGCTCTTTCATACTTAAAGCCTGTTCAAAAAGTGCTGTACATAAACTTATGAAGAAGAAAAAAACATATATATAAGATATAACAAATATAATATGATTATTTCATATCAATATATGTATAAAGCTAAATTGGGATATATAAAACTGACTAAGAAAAAAATAAATTAAACACCAAAATGGCTGGAGAACAAATGCGTTTTCAGCAACATCTTAAAAATGTTCAGTGTTTTGGATTCATGAATGTGAGCTGGTTGTTGACAAGTGATGAGAGAATGATTTGTCCATCCAAGCTTATAACAAATAGAATATATTAGTTACAAAATATAATTCAGTTTCCGTGTTAATACTTTAATTGCAAACAAAACTATATATTAAATTAGTTGCTGCCAGTCTGGTCTGCAGACCCAATTAGGTGATCATTGTTAATTCAGAATTGGGTCAGGTTCCTGTGAGCTGACTGACCTTTAAATGAGGGTTACAGTAAGCCAGTTATTATGACGACACTTGCTAAAGCACCAGTGGGAATCTGTTAATTGGGTAATTATTGAAATGAGTATATACAAGTTTAAGTACAAATTGTGTAGAAAACGTGAGTGTTCATTTTCCCTGGACAGTCTGATAGTGCAGTATCTAGAGCACTGTAGTGCAAACCTCCAGGTTTGGGTTCAAATCTGGCATAGACCTATATTTGTAGGTCATGTGTTCAAGTTGTGACCTGATGCTAATTAAGAAGTCAGTCTTATGTCTTTGTCTTTTGCTAATGAAAAAGAGTTTATATGATCAAAAAGAACATTTATATAGAATCGTGTATTAACTAAAAACTAAATTTCACAGGTGCTTAATAAACTGTAATTGAATACCTGATATTGTATAATGATACGTCCACCCAAAATCTTCTGTGATGTTAGAAATCTGTGGTGACAATGCAGCAGGATGAGTAGTGTTTAGAAAAAATAACAACACTAAGATCTGAATTATAGAGATCTTCATCTTTGAAATGTTCAGAGAAAATTATCATTTCAGCTTCTTTATCTCTATTGTGAAAAATCACATAAAAGGCAAAGAACTCTGTAGCTCAAATCTTAATGTTCATGTTATTAATTTTATCAGCGTGAAACAATTAAGTGGTAATTAAAGGTCTATTTTATTTCTACTTTCAGTGGTCTGCTGTGTATATTCTTCTCTACTCTGTTATGAAATGTTTTTATTTCTCTTATGTACTGCATCAGTGCTATATGCCAGTACAGAATTGTTGCTGTCTGTGATAAAATGTTGTGGACTATACATTTAACCCCCTTTTTTGCATACGTTATTTCTGAAGATGATGTCATATAAGAGAAATACCCCTTTGATCCTAATTTGCATACATATACATAGTTCCAAACTACATGTTGGTGTAAATGGAATATAAACATTGACCAAAGGGAGAAAAAATATTTTGATTGTTTAGTGGCAAAGTTGATCTATGAAAGTATGGATCTTTAATATAAATATTGTTTGTATGAAAAGTGATTTCTTCCACAGGTCACTCTGCCTGTTTGTCTTCAGAGCCAAACAGTTTTACAAAGGAAAGAACTCCACATCATTTGCCTTTGGTACAGTATCATTTTGCTATCTCTGTATCTCTATACTTGTCTTAACTTTTGAATCAATGTCTATTAATAATAATAAAAAGCTGTTGTGTCTGGTGAGCGAAAATAGGTAAAATTAGTTTTATTGTTTCAGTTAGATCTACTTTTGTTTAAAAACATAAAGCTGTGAGTACCAGCAATAATTAACAATTTCAGCTTGATTAGCTGTCTTCATAGTTAGTCTTATGTACAAATATCACTGATATTTTTGGATATAAAATCAGTTTTACATACACAAATCTCTACTACTAGTTCAACACAGGATTTCCAGGACATGCGACAAATTCATTTTCCAGGTCCTGGTAATGTCCTTGAATTTTATACAATTAGGAAATGTCCTGGAAAAAATATTCTGTATATTGCCTTTGAAAAACATATCTCACACATATCTTGATTTATTACCTTTAAATATTGTACACTTTTCCTGGAAAATAGTGATTTTATCCTGGAAATGTCCTGGTAAATAATACTTTTTTTAGCTGTGGGAACCATGTTCAATGTTCTTGATGATTTTAACATACCAGGTCAAAAAGTTTTAAATTATGGCTCATCTTATATTAAAGTTGGCAACTTCCCGCAATATTGACTAATTTATAGACCCTATGTTACATACGAGATTGACTTATACACAAGTATATACAAAATGCAGGCATTTTCCCAGGTTTTTAGTGTGATTATTAATCTTTGTTTCATGACCACAGCTAATGTGTATGAATACTTGCATAAATGTTTAAGATGACATTAACATATAAACATGGGCAGGAAGTGGTATGCCATAGCTCACAAAGTCACAAAGGCAATTGTGTCCTTTAGATGCTTTACAGACAATAGTATGGTCTGATGGATTAGATGTGGGTAAGTATAATCCAGGTACAAATGGGTGCAGCCACATGCTTGGTTCATAAAGATATTCTTTCTATATCATTGTATGTCACTAAATATATCTACATCTGATTGATACAGTGTTAGTGTGTGTATATACTTAAGTCCCCATTGACAGCCTCAGGTAATGCGTAGATGTGTGTGTCTAAATGTGCAAGACAATATTAAATTTTGTATTTATACATCATTATGTTTTCTTTGTCACTTCATGGGTAGACTGCAGCACGAGCTTTGTTCTCCCCTCAATGGCAGCATGATCCAGAGACGTCGGAAGGAGTAGATATCCAACCATTACATGATTCTGTTAGTGATGTCAAAGGATTTACTCCAGGATTTGTGGATTCGCCTACCTTTGATACTAAATGTGATAGTGACATCAAAGTTGATGTTCGTCCTTTGGGTTTTCCTATGCTGCTATCCGATGATGGTGAAGCAAAGAATGAATGTATCACTTTGCAAACGTCTCAGATGGAAAGTCCACTACCAGCTAGAATAGAAACAGTGAATAATGCAATCAGGTCGGAGTTGCAGGTTCTTAGCTCACTGAATGCTAAGAGTAAGAGTTCTAGCAATAGTTCTCCAAGTTCAGAAACACTGGATGACATCTTGTCTTTGTTCGACAATTCAATCTCTGGACATTCACTTCAAAAGAGTGTTCCCAAAAGATGCAAAGTGATGACTACAGAAACTAACACATTGTCACCTATATCGCATAGCCAAAGAGTAAGCAGTTTGAGTGGTAGAAGTCACTCTCATTCCCAAAGCACTGAAGATATACAGGAAGCTAATGATGAATCTTTCATAGGAAGTCAAGATTCTTTGGAGAAAGATGGAGACATCCGTGGAAAGATTGATTCTTTCTCAAAAGTGGAAGAATTGGCACAAACATGGCAGCAGATTCATCGAGACACTACACAGTCACTTTCTAATGAATTAAAAGGTTCTGATATTCATTTATCAGCTCTAAAGCAGGATCAGTGTTCCGGTAAGTCATCAGTTTGTAGTCATTGGAAGAAGGTACACTCAAGTCATTCCAATCAAAACAGTTTTTGTGAAGCCACAGTGTGTGATCATGCTGAATTGCAAATACCAACAGGAGAAACTAACCAAATACTGGCTGCTAAGTGCAACGTGCAATCTTCATTTTCATCTGGACTCAGATCTATGGTGACATCTACCTCATTACCTGTGCCTGTAGTGTCACCTAGATCATGTAAATCATCTTTTGAGTGGTCACCATCAGTGAATCCAGCACTAAAGGCAAAGCACTGTGGTAGCCAGAATATAGCCCACCCTCCATCACTTGATAACAAATCAAAATCATTATCCAGATTAAAACAAAAAGCGAAGAGATTTTCGTATCCAAGTTACTCTCAGATCTCAGAAATAAGTCCCAAGAGGGTGTTCAACTTGAAACAGGATAGAAAGCATGTAGACAAAGTTGATCTTCAGAAAACTGTTGCAGTGAATACTAAACAAGAAGAGACACAAAATACTCAGGATGGTGAGTCAAAAAATCCAGTTAATGACAAAATCCAGAATAAAACTGGATCATGTCAGATGCTTCCTTGGAAAAGAAATACAGGTAATTCTAACAATTTTTGCTTTATTTTTTTAATTTCTGAGTGTGTGTGTGTGTATGTGTGTCTTTATTGAGGCTATGATATTGCTTTTTTTCTGTTTTAATATTGTTTTCTATCTTGAGCAGTTGGAAATGTGCCCCCCCCCCTCTCTCTCTCTCTCACACACACGCACATATATATATAAATACACACACATACTTTTTTAATTTAACAAATGATAAAACTTAATCCTAGGCTATGAATTCACTTTTCAGGTTTCATTACACTGACATCATACAACAATAAAGTTCAACCAAACAGTTGTTTACATGATCCTGTAAAAAGACCAGCTGATACAAGTGATGGTGATCATTGTTTAAAACGATCAAAAATATCTGGACAACATGAACAGAATCCTAGCTGCACAGATAGAATTAAGGAGACTGTGCTTTCTTGTGCGTGGGATGATAAATTGGAAATGTCTGGAGGATCCATGGATGCCAAAGAAAACATATCGGATGTGGTTAATGTTGAAAACACTAAAACCCCAAACGGAAGTATCACATCAGAATGTCAGATGGTAGTACAATGTAGTTCCTCATCAAATCATCTCAAAACAAAGAACACTACCCTGCCTTTAAATGTGTCTGAATCTGATCAGAGAGAGGTCGAACACCTTCTCAGTGAATTTGGTCATGATCTTCTGGTGGATACGCAGTTTACTCAGATATCAGTTGGACGGAGCTCTGTAGCTTCCAATGATCAGGATGTAAAATCTGAGATATGGGAAAGTGATTTTGAAGACCACGAGTTCTTAGTAGCTGATAATAACGATGTTAAGTCAGTCGAACCTTTAACAGAGTTACTTGAAGAAGGACGTCATGATTTAGCAGCAACAGTAGGAGTGGAGAATGTGTCTCTGCTTGGCGATTCTCAAATCTCACTGATGAATAACATAAAGGCTGAAGAGATGGTTGAGAGAGAACAGAATGTTCCTACAGATGATCAAATTGATACCACTCATAATAAGTATTCATCTACGAAATTTGGGAACAGTTGTTGCAGTGCTATAAGTCCCAAATCTAACCATCTGAAACATATTAACTATTCTGAAAGTAATCCTGTTGTAAATGACAGTAGAAGAAGAAATGTGTCTTCTTCAGCTATGAATATAGATTTAAAAGATGCTGCCTGTCCAGGCTTTAGATCAGCAAGTGGTAAGATACTACAAGTGAATAGTGTTGTACTTGCAAAGTATGCAAATTGGCTTCATGATGACGGGTGGTGATGATGATGATGATGATGATGATGTGAACAATGATCGTTTTCAACTTACCAGTCATAATATGGTGGTTGATACAGATTCTCTTGTAGGTCAAGCAGACAAAAGCTTTTCTAAACATTTCAGTTCTAGGGCTTCACAAAAGTCTACAAAAGTAAAACAGGCAGTTAGTCCAAACAAATTGCAAACTCCTAGGAAAAAAGAGGACATCCAAACTCAGCTGAACACTTTGCTGAGTAGTCCAGCAGGAAATGATTTGACAGTTAGCCAGATGTATGAAATCTCTAACAGTTTCACAGATTTCGTTGAAAGCGATGCTTGGTTCAAATGTGCTAAAGAAGATAATGGTGGTTCTTTGGAATTAGCAGAACCTGGTCATAATAAGGAACAACAAGAACCTCCCTCTCCTAGAATACCAAATAGAATGAATATTCAAAATAGAGATTCATGTAATATAAAATCTGATATTCACAGTTCACCTGTGGTACATGTTTCTAACCCAGCCTTAGAATCATTTCCAGGCTTTATTACTGCCGGTGGTAAGGACATCAGTGTCTCTGAGGCTGCTCTCCAGAAGGCAAAATGCTTTCTGGATGCTTTTGACAATAATAAGGATGAGAATGACAAATCAACAGACCAGAAAGAGTTTACAACAGATTCTGAATTAAAGATGTCAAAGAAGTCACTCAGAAATACCAAAGAGATGGATAATACTGTGAAATGTGTGGAAGTTACCAGACATAATTCTCCTTCACATTTGTCAACTGCCTGCCAACATATAATTGCTCCAGGTCAAAGAAGTCTGCTTGATTGCGGAGATGAGTTCACCAGGGAGAATAATAGACTCTCGATAAAAGTCAACGAAGAGTTGGAAACAATAAGTATGGCTAGTTTTAAAACTGCTGGGGGAGCCTCAGTTTCTACATCAGTTAATAGCATTCAGAAGGCTTCAAGAATGATTGAAAGTGACGGAAGAGCACCAATGATGAATACAACAAGTGGATACACTTTTGATGGATCAGTGAGCTCTTCATCAACTTTCACAGCTAAAAATGAAATGAATAACAGAACAAATGCATCAGGTCACAGCAAACCATCAGGTGATGCAGATAAAAGAGACAAAAGTGTTAACAGTGTTTCAGCAACAACAGCTACTTTGACCTGCTTTGCAGGTTTGTGCTGCGATGATGTTGGTCAGCCTGAGATAAACAATGGTGATATTTCTTCTGAAAGCAACAATCTACGTTCAGAGGATGTAGCTTCTGCTGATTTTCATCCAGCTACAGTAAACATCATCCGGGATTCTGATATCAAGGTGACAAGTGCTGGTGTAGCTACGCATAATGATGATGAAACAGGTGGTCGGAAATCTGTATTTCCTGGATTTCAGACCGCTGGAGGAAATAAAGTTACTGTATCCAACAAATCTTACCTTGCTGCCAAAAAACTTTTAAATGACGTCGCTGATGCCAATGCTCCAAGTGGAGAGAATGGTGAATCATCATTTGGATTTCAGACGGCTATGGGTAAGAAAGTGGCCATTTCTGAATGTGCTTTAAAGGAGGCCAGAACACTGCTGGATGATCCTGCTATTGGTGATAAGTCTGTTCTTTGCCCAAAGACTTCTGTGTTAAAGGAGCCTAGTTTTGCCAATGTAGGAGAACAAAATCAATTCAGTCGATTGATGTCTAGCAGTAGTTCCAAACCAGTTGTTGGCTTTCAGACGGCCAGTGGTAATGCAGTGTCTGTGTCATCAAAGGCTTTGACTGTAGCGAAGAAGCTACTGGATGGTTTTGATAATGATTGTTTAGATCTGGTTGGAAATACTAATAAGTTCAGTTGCGATGTGTTTAATGAGACGCCAAAGGCCTGTCATGTTAATCCTGGTTTTAATGCCTCTGACAGTGACCGACTTGACAGAAATTCTGATTCGTGCTTTGGAACAAGAAGACGTCTATCTGATTGCGACGAAAAGTATGATAATGGGGAAAAAACTGGCGTCAGTAATGTGCAGTTTTCAGAAAACACCAATGTGCAGAGAGACCCAAAACAATTAAAGACTGCTATTTGTCAAACAACTGAGGAAAATCGTATTAATAAATCAAATATTTCCTCATCAGAGCTAAGCAAAACAGAAACCTTCAATCCAGAAAATCAGCAGAATAAAAGTATGAAGTGTCCATTTCTGGGATTCCAAACAGCTAAAGGTGGAACAGTCGATGTATCTGTTAAGTCACTGAATGCTGCCAGGCAGCTGCTTGCAGATGTTGATAATTTAGTTTTGGTCGACATCAAAGGAGTACAACGTGAAGAATGTGAGAGAACTGCGGTTGATGATCAGGTGGCAGGAGAAACGAAATCTTCTTCGGGAATTAGCAAAAGTAAAACCACAGATAAGTATGCAGCTGATATAAGACAGGATGAGGAGAAAGACAAAATGTTGGAACACAAATTTAGCCTTTCTCAGGAGACTTTGGAAAGTGCCAAAGCCTTGCTGTCAGATGGAGAATTTGATGATGAAATTTGTGATGTGAGGCGAGCTCACATTATACCTGTTACCATGACCCCTGAAGGCAGGTATTTGGTGACTTAATAGCATTGGTAATGAAGTAATCATCTGTAATTGATAATTAATTGAGTGAAATCATGGTAGATGTGGAAGTGACTTTAGATAAGATATTCTGTTCCTTCTAGATTTGTTCAGTGATAGAACAGAACAACAGAAAATTAGATGTCTATCAAGTGTAATCACCACACCAAGTTCAGATGTCCAGAACAATAAGTCATCCATTAGCAGGTACAAGTGTTTAAATTAATATATTTAACAAATTGGTTATTTAGAATTTGTGAATTGTTTACAGAAGTGGAATCGACTAAACTGTAAAAATCACTTTCAAATTAATTTGACATGTATGTTCATCTCTAACACCTATTTGACATCTGCAACAGGTTTTTGGTTATGTTTTTCATGTTACTATGACAATTTGTCACTCTATGCTGTTTAATTATCTTGCATTCAATAGAAACTGTTGCATAAAATAATAAAGCAGATGTTACAAATTACAAATGTAGCTGTTTAATTATTATTCATTTAATATATGCAAAAGAGATTAGATAAGAGTTGTATAGATTTTTTGGATAACCTATAACAATGAATCTGTTTAATTAAAATTGTATTACCAGTTAGGGTCTTTGAAGTAAATTGTTGATATGTTCTCAGTAAGTTATTATTAATCCTATTTCTTCCAGAATATATTATATTATGTATAATTTTCATTTATGGATTATTCTGTAGGTGGACTGGTCCTGTACAGTACAAACAATTTAATACACTACATCAAGCTAAAGAAAGAAACCCACAGCTGATCACTAACAAGCAAAATCATCAGCTAGATCAAGTGAAGTCGGGTGTTTTTAGTACACCATATAAAAAAGGTTCCACTAATGAAACCAGATGCAGCAGTACCAGCAAACCTTATGGCTTCCAGAAGCCATACAGGTCATCCGACAGCAGCTCTTCTCCAGGAGACAAGGATGGTAGTAGAATAGCAGATGATATAAGAAGAAATGATCTGATTTCTAGTCATTCAAATGAATGCGGGACTCTGAATGAAATTAATAATGAAGTGAATGGGTTGCAGTCAACAAACAGTGTGGCAGGTGGGGAAGTGAGAAGGTCACGACTACGTGCTAGAATTGCTCAGATTAATACTATTCAATCAAAAGAACAAAGTAGAGATACAAAGCCACTGACAGGAAAATTATATACCCAGAAATCATTAGGAAAACAAGTCAAGTTGAAGGAAGCTCTTCAAGATTACAGGCCAAGGTCATATTCCAAACAACAGGTATAAAAAAATTGTATTTTTTGTGATGATCACTTTGTTACTATAATTTTATATAATTTTCATTACTCAAGAGTTTTGAAGATCAATTTATACTTCAAATATTATGTAATTATGAGAATGTTTTATAATCTTAAAATGTACGTGTTCCTTGTTACTTTATGCATTTTGTTTCTGCATAATTTCAACATTTAAGGATTGCATCTGTGAGCACAGAGGGGTCCTATTTAATCTAACTTAGTTAGTTTCATAACCTGAGGATCTACCAAATATTACTTTGAAATAGACATCTTTCACAGCATTTAATCCATTTAGTCTGACAGTTGAACCAAATCGGGTTCTATGATTGTGGGATGTTTCTTCATGGAGTCTCCCCTCAACCATATGTTTCAAGTTTGAATGCCGATGTGGCTAAGCAAGCTACTTATTCACTCTTTCAATTCAGTATTTGAAACCAATACATTATCTCCTGCATGAAAGGCTATTTAGTATCATACATTATAAAGTGCTTAAGTAATCCAATATATATATATATATATATATATATATATAGTACCCATTTTGTATGAAATTCGCCCCATATTGACACCAGCACCGCAGATCTATTGCTAGTTGGTAGAAAACACTTGTTGATGTAAGCATCTAGGAGTCTGTGAAGCTTTTAATCTTTCATTGTGTTATTTGATATAAAAACAAGTTAGTATGAGATGAGCAGATCACTTGGAGTGCAATTAGAAATCAGCTACTTTTTCCTTTATTTGTTGCTTCTAGGCTAATTAGTTGCAAGTTAATTCCACCTGAAAGGGAGGAAGGGGGGAGATGACTTGGGCAGATTACAGTTAGTCTGCTATCAGTTATGCCTAGAAGACCTGGCCATGATTCACCAATTATTCCCATAGTAATACACTTCAGACATATAATAAGTTTTTGTCCAGCAAATAAGTGCCACTGAGTGGCAGTAGAAGCATCATTGAAACTAAACTTTTGTTTGTACCCTAAAATTCATGCCACACATGTAATCACCTAGAGTGTGAGTGGATGAGGCGTACCTTCCAGGTTGTTTAATCCTAAATGAGACTAAGAAAGAAAAAGCTAAATGATTGTCTATTAGAAAGTACTTTATTTACTTAGGAAAATAGGAAGGATAATAGAAAGCAAAATGCTCTATTACTCATTGTGTGGATTGCCTTTTAATTCTGATAAGAAAGTATGGTAATAATCTCATAAGTTTCCCATATACATTTTTTTGGTTGTCACATTATAATGAAAGACAGGAGTTGCATTTTCCTTAATAGAAGTGTGCTAACGGTTTAATGAAAATAAACTGGTTAATGTGCCAAACCACTGCATTTTTGTTTATGTTACTGTCTTGACTACCAGAAGACAAAATTAGATAATCTAATACGACTTATTATCAGAGATTTTGTTGATCTCTTGGGTAGTAATGGAATATTCAGGTTTGTTTGTATTGTAGAAATTGAGAGAGCCTGGTTTTGAATTCTTCATGATGCAATGTGACCAAAATACCAGTGTTATAACTATTCCTCTATGTTCTTTATTTGTTTTAGCTGTATTCATTTGGAGTTAAGCCTAGAACTCTTACCATCTGTGCTACTAATGCTGAAGACTTTACCTTCTTAGTCAGTGACTTTTATGGTGAAGATGCCATGAAGTACTGGGATGGAGTGTGTGCAGGTGATGGTGGTTTTCTTGTATTTTCTGATGATAATACAATAGGAAAGAAGGAGTTCTGCAAGTAAGTCATAAAAATTATGCATAGTAATATTATGCTTTTTATTCATTAATATAATTTCAGTTAATTTCATTTTTTTACCATCTACTCCTTAATCCTCTTTTTTCTTGATGTAGTGCTCTACTTGCAATGTCTGGTGTAGAGCCTCGGTTTATCACCAAGGACTGGATCTATAACCACTATAAGTGGATAATATGGAAACTGGCAGCTATGGAAGTTGGTCTTCCACAACATTTTGGTGGCAGGTATGTATGTTTATCTCTAACTCTGTCCTGTAATAAAGTGTTCAGTGTGCTTTCATGTTTATATGGTGTGTGTTATGGTCAGGCATCATTTGACATTAAATAATGTGGGTACATGGTGTTAGTTACATACCTGACCAGCCATCATTTGGGTGGATGATATGGATTTTTATTGAAGATGAAATTACTCTTGATGGGTTTTAGTACTGAACCAATAGCCAAGCTCATGATTTATGTAAATGAGCTGGTGTTTTGATTGATTTTCAACTTTGATGCCATACATATAGATAAATGATGCAGCAGATGACTGAATAGGAACTCTGTTGTTTTCGTACTAAACAGCATAAATCCTATAAACATTTTCCAGTAGGATTATGTTTATTCAGCAGTCAGCTGTATTGTGGTTGGCCCAATTGTTCGTGCACCTGCTTGTCTTTTTACATTTGTGTGTCTTCATTCTTGATAAGTAAGACTGCATGAAAGATTTATAATAATGCATGTTTATATAGCACCAGAACCAGATAACCCTGTTCTGAGGCGCTGTACAGTATTATTATCCAGACTCAGACCTGTTTCCACCCAGCACACATCTCAACTCCCAAGGGAGTATACAACACATGCTGTCATTATAGGCACAAAGCGTTACTCAAACACATAGCCATCACGTCCTGTCAGGTACTCATTTTTATGGATGAGTGAACCAGTCGCCACAAGACAACATTGCAGCTCCCGGAGATTCGACCCCGTGACCCTTCTCATTACTAGCATGAGAAAAGAGTAAACAAGTTAAAACTATTGACAGAAAAGTATTAGAAAACTGAACATTTTATTAGTCTGAATTCTTCCAACAGTTACACAGTCTCAAACGAAAGATGAACCAAATGTTATTCTGTAGTCTGTGTTAGAGTTGATGTGATCCATTTAATTAGTAGCACATCTAATCCTGCATTGTTTATTAATGCAGACTGACTTATGAGTTATAAATAATTCTACCATGTGTGAAATTTTGAACCCTAGTGGATGCACATAAATGTTGCATAATTGTTGTCAAAGTCTAAACAGTGAGTACTCTAAGTTACTGATTTAAGTGACTTTGTGGTTACCAATGATATTTTAAATATTTCATATTAAGTATTATTTTATGGATTGTGAATCTTGTGGATTATGAGTATTTCAAGTTCCTAATCAGTATTTATTAGTCTTATAGATCTGAGCAGCTTATTGGAATGTGTAAAATTATAGTGGATACTTCATGACCACCCGGAGCAGTGTGTGAATCAGATAATGACTTATAGTTTCATCCATTTCCTTAAAAATATATTATAAGGCAAGATGTCAACAATGGATATATTCAATACTGCTGGTAATTTGTATATTTTACAAATTTGCAAATTATTATGGCATTTATTGTCACTTTTTAAGCAATATTTGAGACATATTTTGCATCAGGATAAAGAAGCTGTAATTCCCAAGTTAGGGAGGTTCCTCCTTACAATATGTGTTATTTGCCAGATTAGTTATCCTGATCGTAAATTTAATCACTTGGAGACAATTAAAATATCATACCCTGAAGTGGGATTGTATGTATTTGTGTCTTAATCAACTGATACATTTTGTTATATTTTTAATCAATTCAAATGCTCTTTCTTAAACAGTATGTTACAAGGTACATGGCAGTATTTGGGCTGGCAAGTTTCTAAGGAACACACTTTTTAACTGAGTATCATCAATTTCTGTCTAACACTGTTATGGTTCTTCATTGCTTGGCATGGTATGGTGTAACACGACATGGTGTCACTGTATTGTGATATGACATGGGTGTGTGTGTGTATGTGTGTATCATTTACCAATAAAGTTTATATTGTTACCTTCCAGGATACTGTGTCCAGATCAAGTATTACTTCAGCTGAAGTACAGATATGATAGAGAAGTGGACCATTCTCAGAGGTTAGTTTGACAATCAGATATTTAACCTTTTTTGTTGTTATTTTAAACATATTTCTTTTATCAGTGTAATAATTCGGACACCATATATTGTCAAACACAACATTTTAGGGAAATAATCAATCATTATCTTAACTAAAAATATTTAAAGAACCAAAATGTGAAGTAATATTTATGATTGTAATCTTCCAAAACTTGCGAAATCAAAATGTTCGAGGTCATCAACAGGCCAAAGACCATATGTTTTGCCAAGTTTCTTTACAACATATGGTTGAACTTACATTTACAATATTCATTCCATTCCATTAGCGATAATATAGAAATCACTGTTCACATTGCAAACCTAGCTCGCCAATTGCTGTGAAAACAATTTCAGGACATTTTTAGCTGATTACTGTTCTTAACACAATGGCCCAAACTAAACATTATGTAATTCTTTCAATTTTCTGCTCACCTTTAGTGACCAGGTGAGTGTTTATTTGACAAGTGAAACTATGACTATATTAGAACCTCCCTGAAAAGACTTAGGGAAAATGAAAAACAGAGAAATTGTGCTTATATTTATTTATTAGCAATAAATAAAACATCCATCTTACACAAACATTAATATTGCATATTGCACACACACGTACACACACACACACAAAATGCTTACATCCTTATCACAGGTTAACAGATTAATCGGTTACTTTCTGTGGTCACAGTTTATTCCACGATTAGATAGGCAGCTTAATTATGTTTAACCGTGAATTTACTACACAATAATACAACGTCAGTTTCGAATTTGTGTTGTTTGCGTCTGTTTGAAACAAGAGTAAATAGTTGATTACATGATTTTTGTATTGGTTTGGTTTTAAGGTCAATTATGCAAATTGTGGCAGGCCTGTCATCAATGATGAAGTGACTGCGGTGCACATTTACAGCACATGCTAATGTCTTAGTTGATTTATAGAATAGTTTGGTCATGGTCTCAAAACGGGAAAGTGTTGGTGATGGAAGAAAACGACTGATTTAGGGCAGGGATTGATCTGTGGAAGTGATTGGTCTGGACAGATTGTACCGCGCATGAATGTTAATTGCTGAATTGATTGTTGTTAGGCATAGGATTAAAGTAGTATTTTAGTGGTAGTACTGGGTTTTGATAGTCTATAAAACAGCTAACATGAGCTATAGAAAATTGCTAAAATCATGAACACATTGTAATATATTAGAATTATTTTAACTGCTAATTTATGGTTCTTTACCAAAAAGTAAAGTATTAATTAAGACAGAAATTATTCTATTTTAGTCATTAACCTGTTAGATATCATATTTGTTAACTATCTTTTATACAAGAGCTCATGATATTATTTTATAAGCAGAATTGTTATTGGAGATATCTGTACATGGTATATATTACGGTAATAGCCAATATATTATATTATTTGCAGTATATGTACATTATCAACTTGTAGTACTTGCAGTAGATCAGTTCGTCTGGGAGTATTCCAGTGGGTTATAGTTAATTTTATCAATAATGTTTCTAGAATCCAATCCCTTCAGTTGTGTGCTACCTGATTTGAGCCTATAGAGGAGTCGTACACCCTCATCAGGCACTTCAGCATTTACCAGATTGATTTCTCTCAGTGTTGAGTTGATGTGTAATGCATTGCCTATGGCGCGACAGGCTTCCATGTTTAGCTCTATTCTCTGTACTTGAAGCTGCCTCAGAGAAGTGTTGAATTTGATTGCTTCTGCCAAACCTTCTACTGTATTTTCTTCCATTTTGACATCACTCAGGATCAGCTTGGTCAACGACTTGTTCCTTTTGATGCCATACGAAATGTACAGGAAGTCCGAACACTGGAGTCTGACTGATCCGAGATCAAGTTCCTTCAAGTGCTGGCTTTTTTCGATTTTCATCATCAGCTCTTGGGCACAGTTCAGATTTAGTTTGCATCCATTGAGACGTAGGATCTGTAACTGTTGTGGAGCATTGTGCACAATACTTGTTACGAGGGAGGGATTTTGGCAGTGCATGAATGACAGTGTATTCAGATTTTGCATGTTTTTGCTTGCTGATGAGATGTTGGCACACATCATTGCTGATGCTTCATCTTTCTGGCTGTGCGAATTATCAATCATGTGCAGGTTGCATAAAGGTTGCTTCTTGTGAAATGCCTTTGCCAAGAATTCTGCAAGTAGAGTGTCACTGGCCCAGTGAAGACGTAGCATTAGCAGTGTGGTATTCTCTCCTATGGCATCAGCTAGCTTCAGCATGTAACCCTCGTAGTACAGAGCAATGTGATCAAGTTGCAGTTCCAGCTCAGTTATGTTCAAAACATTGGCTGCAACAACTTTGGCTAGACCTAAACAAGTCAGTGGAGAATGGTGAACTTTCCTTTTCATGTATATCCTGCTTGGAAAAGAGTTCTCAAACAGGGAAAGAGTTTCTTCCGTTGTATCATCATCTGCAAGACACTCCAGACTCAGTGATATTGCAGAAAGTCTACAGGCAGTGGTTGAGATTGCTGTATCATCTGTTATGGTGCTGTCTGCCTCCCAGTTGCTAATTTGTGATGGTGTGACTAATGTGTTGATATTTTTGGCAAGCACTGTAAACAGATCCTGGATCTTCTTGATCAGATCATCATCATCATCATCATCATCACGTCTCATACCACAGAGGAAGACAGCCACTCGGTGTAGAGATGGATCAGTAACTAGTTCTTCCAAGTAAGTTTTAAATTCATCAGAGTCCATGGTACTAAGATACATAGCCATGAAGTACTGTTGAAACACCTTACTGAAAAAGGTATACGCCTTTCTCTGGTCACTGTGATTGCTTTGATGCACCTCTTGCAGCAAGCCAAGCTTTAGAATGCCATCTGGTCCCCCAAAATCTGATATTTCCTTGCCTAGAAACAGAACTCTGCCAGTATGGAGGGATTCAAATGCTGCTTTCTCCAGTGCATTAGTGAATGTCTTCCACCAATCGGAAATATTTTCATCCTTATTGTTCTGGTCAGAACGCTCGGCATGCAATATGCTCAGGGCTGATACTGTGCTATTCATGACAGCAGCGGCTGTGCTAACCTCTAATTGACCACCTGCCTCAGATATCAGACACATACACATGCTGTAGAGAGGATTGAGAGCACAATTTTGGATTGTTGAACTGTTCTCACTGGTCACTTTGGATAAAAAGCCTAGAGAAATGCAATAAATAAGTGCATTACTTCGTGCAGAATTCAAAAGTGAACGCTTTATCAATGTGGAAACGTAGCTCTCATTTATTATTCATTTTGTACCACTAATATATCTAACCAAATTTGTGGATGTTATATAGCTTAATAAATATACAACGATGTAGTAGATTTCATATGGGCTACCATTTCCCCAGGTAATCATTCCTTTATTAAGACCAGTGAACAAATTCTATAAATTCACTATTCCCCATCTGGAATGTTCGACCAAGATTTGTAGTCTCAACCTGATTTAATCCATTCTTCTGCTATGGCTACCTAAGAGTTTTGGTGAAAAGTTAACATTACACCTAAATGAACCTACCGATTCTGATATATGATGCTAATGTTTAAGGGCCAAATCATTGACAGTGCACTAAGTCAGCCCATTATCTGTTTAGAGCAAATCAGTGCACCTTATGTAATACACGATGAATTGTTATTGTGTTATAGTGGATTGTTAATACTACTACTACTACTACAGGAGAGCTTTCAGGGGTTCATTGTTTCTTTCATAGGTACCAAAATTCCTACTCTTCCTACATTTTTAGTGGGAACCTGCATCTTCTAATTGTCGATCCATTATAAAATGTTGCTCTATTAATTTTCATATGGCACAGACCTCCTAAATTTCCTACTTTTTAGTAAGAACCTCCTACTTTTGGGTTAGATCTCCTAGTTTTCGCCATTTTCTAATTCTCGATCCATTATAAAATGCCAATCCATCAATTCTGTATATGTCAATCAAATTAAATGTATGTATTTGTGTGTGTGTGTTTGTGTGCGTGTACAGAAGCAGCATGTTCGTGAAGGGAAATAATGTAGCTGTACGCAAGAAAACATCTGATATTTTATTCAAATAATGCAAGCTCTTGTCCACATTGTTTTCTACTTTCTCCTACTTTTGGGGTTGGAAACTCCTACTTTTCCTACTTTTTTTGTGAACATTTTGGCTGAGACCTATGTTCTTTCAAACTGATTGTTTGAACAAGTATATTAGGTATTATTGTTCTTTTCAAATTGTGATGGAAAGATGCTCAATATTTATGCATTTCATCAACTGATCATCTACTATAAAATCCCCCAATATCACTTCCTTTTTCAGTAAACAAGGAATTTGTTATATGCTATTGTCTTCTTTGCAGTTATAATAATAAAATAGTCATAAAATAATTATATTTTATTTCACACTGCATTTGCTTTTATGACCAGGATATATTTCTGACATAGTATCTATAATAATATATATATATATATATATATATATATATATATATATATATATATTTTGTTAGTATTTCTTGTTTCTATTTTGTATGAAATAAAAATCTAAAACCTATTATAATGTAGTGGGGGGTTGGAATGTTCACTAATCTAATTCCCCTTTTAGCTAGAAGTAGAACCTTGGTGAAAATACTGTGGGCCTGTTATGGCCTTTTATCATTCTGCCTGTGATAGTCTTAACCATCATCAATGCTTACCTGTGTATGTTTCTGTGTCAGTGTGGGTAAGTTCTGCATACGTATCTATAAGTTCTTGCTGTCTGTCAAGTTGCACTCCCAACAGTATCAATTTGGTGTTAAATCTTTGCCGAAGTTTAGTTGTCACAAACCGACTGTTTACTGTCATAATGATGCTGCTGCGTGGATAGAGCGTCTTGTGTACTAGGTCCCAGATGTTTGATTCAGTATTGTTGTAATCCTCGTACCCATCCAATAGAAACAATGTACTCTGTGGATGGTTTAAAAAAACTGTTGTTCAAAAAGAAGAATTTGGTTTGTTTATTAAGGTTATGACCCAGTCTCTCTATATCTATCCCTATATGTCCACCTCTGTGTGTGTGTGTGTGTGTGTGTGTGTGTGTTATTGTATGTACATACATGCCTGTCGGACATCCTGCCTGTGTGTGTGTGTGTCTGTGGTGGCGTGGTAACTTATGTACACAAATTCCTGCATGCAAACAAGCAAACGAAATTACCTCCTGATTCTCTTCTATCAGTGAGCTGATATCTCTTTCAGAGTGTGTGTATCCACCCATCTCAAGGCACTGTTTTATTACTGTAACACACAAATCTGAATATGCATTCTTTAGGTCTATGAAGAACACCAGCTTGAACTGTGACAGAAAACGATGTTTATCACTGTGTTCCCACAGATAGGCCAGATAAGATAACAGTGTAGACTTTCCAACACCCTCAAATCCTTCCAAGAGGATTCTGGTTGTTTGTTCATTGCTTTTCTGTGGCTGTACAATATCTTCAATACTGAAAACTCTCCTAGATTTATGAAATAAATATGATCAGTTTAATCCACAGGGGAAGAATAATTTTTCTGGTTAAGCGATTTTTGCATGCCTTAAATTTGTTTTTGAATGTAAAATGTCTATTTCTCATATACCGGTAATAGTCTAGTGCTAACTGTTTTCTCACTTTACTCTAATGGTATGATATTATCAGTTTAACCAGTTATTTCAAGAGTATGCAGTGTACTCTTGGTCAGTTAGTTCAGGTGTAGTTCAATAATTAATAGTTGAATGTTTAATCAGGATTTTTGTTCTCACCTACCCGTAGTAATCTGTTATATAGTAAGGCTGTATAAAATCCGACAGAGCTACGTGTGCATCAGGATACCATGGTATCGGTGTGACGGATCTGAACATGCTTTTGTAAACAGTCTTCAGAATGCTTGCACACTGAGTAATCTCATCTGTTAGTGTTAGATAACGTGCACATATAATTGTAAAACCTAATAAACAGACATTATGTGGAGTGAGTGTACAAAAAAGTTCTTTCTGTTTTGAAATACACTCATTCATAACAATGATATAGTATTATATGTCAGATGGTCTGTTCTGAAATCTCTCATTTAGTCTTTATCAATTTGTGTCCAAGACGTTCCTTTTTTATGAACTGAATTAATGAAAGAATAAAATATGTATGTAACGCCAATCTTATTTTTGACCGATTATTTTCTATACCTGGTTTTTCCACCTTAAAAGGACTTTGCTTAGCCTTGATCAGCTGGTCACTAAGCTTTTTGTACTTGTACTTGATGGCATCACAGAATTTATCAAATGAATTTCCCTGCTTCTTCACTATCAGTTCAGCAACGAGCTTCATGCGTTCAGGATTACGTGATGCTAGCAAGATCCTGTTCTTCTCCTCATGAGACATAAGCCCGTATTGGATGAGCTTTGGCAGGACATCATCACTCTGAATCGTCTCTGTCAGCTGTCTCTGGAACCTCATCAAGATTGATTGCTCATGGGCATGGATCTCTGAAACGCAGAAAACGAAAATTAACAGAACCGTGATATAAGTGAACAAAATATATTTTGATCTTTAATTATACTTTACTTGTTATCTTCATTATATGGTATGGGGTGGAGATTCTTCTACTCCACAAACATCTTCATACAACATCAAGAAAATTTTACCTTCCTTCGTAAGAGTGTTGACATCTTGGTTATGATTTGATGACCTCCTTTTCTGATAGTGCTTTTGATGTTGCCTGTCTTTTTGGGACTTCATCACATCTGGTTGTTGTGAGTCAGCAGGTTTTCCCGATGACCCATTCCTGGCTATCTGTGTGTAGGCATCATTATTGATCTGCGTCAGATTGCTGCTGCCTTTTTTTTGTTTCTTGTCCAATGCCATTTCTTTAGCACTGATATCCTTTGCCCTTCGGTCCCATTCCAGTAGTTCTTTCACGTAGTCGACTGTATCCTCTGTGCGATATGTCGTCGAATTTTGACGTTCCATCTGGTCAATCCGGGCCTTGACTTTTGACCCACCAAGACGAATTAACACCTGTTTGATCTGCTCCCAGTAGGTTCTATATTCCTTCTCCTCGACTCTTCCATTGTTTTCTGTTAGTCTGTTGATGAGCAAGGTACGATATGATTGGAGCCTTACGAGATCTGCTGCCAGACTGAGGTCATCATGCTGTGGAAGCCGATGCCAGCCTTCGGGATATGGTGGCGTGATAGGTGATATGTTCTTCAGGAGCACAAACAGTAAGCTGGCTTCAAAGTTATCCGAGCTGATTTGTGCTTTATTGGATGAGAAGATCCTCGTCCATTGTTGTTCTGTAATGAGACCTTGCACTCGGAGCCTTCGTAATGTTGACACGATTGCCGGCTCTGATAGGTGAGAGACAAGGTTCATTGGAGCAAAGATGCTGTTGAAGACCTGACGCATGGCATGTGGACCGGCCTGTTAAAATATTATTGCATGTTTGATTCATACAGTTACTCTAGATTGATGTACAGCATTTCAACCAATTAAATGAAGAAACCCTGTCACATAGTTACCGTAACCAGTAGTTTGCTTAGTTTCTCATAATTAATTCTCCACAGATCATATTCAATGTGGTGGGATTCTGGATCCTCCTCAGTATGGATCTGGTTTGTTGGTTCAACCATTGGCTCTTCTGGGCTCTTAGTCTTAGTTAGCTTGTCTTTGCCTTCCTGTTCTGGTAAACCCGAGGCTGGTGTACTACTGTCCATCTTTATAACTGGAATTATCATAGAAAATTACCACCACCACTGATTACTAAGCCAATTGAATTACAATGCACACTTCATTCTGTCACACTGCAAATAATTTATCATACAATTATGCATCAGTTAATGTCCTTACTGATTTAGCTGTCGAATTTGGAATTTTCACAACAGTATGAGTTAAGATTGGAATGTGTTATCCAACTTCAGTTAACAGAAGATCAATTAAAGATAGAAATATGATTAAATTTAGAAAGTATTTTGTCTCTCATGATTTTATATCAGTTTTGCCCAAGACTAACAAAATACGGGTTAATACAGATTACCTGAAGTGTACAAAGGCATTCCAAACCCAAACAAATGATATGAAGAAAATAATTATTAATAGAGAGAGCAATGGGTGTGAAACAAATATAAATTATTCTCTAGCAAACTCAGAACCCCTGCACTGAAAGCCACAGCTAAATATTAATCCTACTGTCATTTAATAGCACATTATTCTGTGCTAAATGCAAATTCCATGAAATATTAATACAAGAAAATAAGAACAAACAAATTTCCATTCTGCAAAATGTAATTAACAATAAAAACAAATCAAAGGCTGCTCTAATTTGTTTTATAATAGATGAGAACAATATTTATAATTCAGAAAGATTTAATAATGTCTTTACTACTATTGGTAAAAAATATTCACGGTACCATTCCTGTTGCTGGAAAGGGGCATCACTTCATGTTTCCAACTAACTTGTGTGAATTAACATCTAACAAAACAATTCAAACTGAAACTGGCTCAAAGCTAGGATAATAAATCCACTAAACTACTGATAAATACTACATGTATTATAGCTAACATTCTTACTGATACAGTCAATAAATCTTTCAGTAAAGGAGTAGTACCAGTTAAACTGACAATTAATCCTATTATCAGAGTTTGAATAACTGAAGTTTGTTATATTAATATATCTATGTATATGGATTGTAAATGTTGTTTGTTTTATACACTGATGTGCTTTGAGAGAGAAATGATTAATTGCTGTTCAAACTCGTGTACATTTAAAATGTGGTAACGGTTTGGAAATATTTAGAGAGAAATGATTAATTGCTGTTCAGACTTAGGTACGTTTAAAATGTTGTAACGGTTTGGAAATATTTAAAACTGAAATTGAAAACTCATGAGTCCCATGCCAGATTCGAATGTCATTGGCTTAGCTTTGTTGTTCGGATTTGGCGAGGGACCTTAATATTTCTCATTGGCTGTTTCGTTATTCCATGTAACCTCTGACCCATCTTAGAGCTGGCAACCCTTTTCAAAATTTAAATCAGTTTTTGTTTGGATCTCGGAGAATGTAGTCGAAAAGTGAATTGTTGTAAAAGTTACTTGTGATGTTACTGAAAATGGAAATGTGAATATCAGAAATGGATCATTGGTATTCATTAACAATGGATTGTGAATAAATGGATCATGATTTATCGAGTCTCAACCGGTATATAAAATAACGATACAGCAAAGCAGACGCTCAGGGCCCGTGAAGAGCCCACCCTAAAACCCTGATACGGAGTTAATAATTATCATTCAATATCTTTATCTTCATTATTTGTCATATTACCATTTTAGACAGACTTAAATATTAATGGATAAGAGAGGTCCGTAATAAATTGTGTCAAATGTTTTCTAACTTAAACCAACAGCAATACGTATAAATATGTTGTAAACAATTTACTGTAAGATGGATAACACCTGAAGTACTAATCAAAGATCCATCCTGTGCCCTATTCTATTTTTAATTTAAATATACAAAATTCAACTTCTTTGAGTATGTTATCATTTGCTGATGATATTATAGTTCGTTTATTAAATTCCAACATAATTGTTATACCCAATAAAATAAAAATATCAAATTAAATAATTGTTTCATAAAAGACACTTCCATTAAATTATATATTTAGATGGAACGATTAAAGGGCATCCAACTTAATAAATGAACAAATATTTAAGTTGTGCTGTGATTTTTTCACTCTAAGTAGAGTAAAGAACATTTTGTCTTGTAAAGTTTTAAAATCAGTTTATCATATCCTAATCCGTAGTCATTTGACATATGATGTGTTTTAATTTGGGGAAATATGACACCAAAGGACCAATTATTTATTTTAAAAAATCAGCATAATTAGCTGTTGAGAAAACACATCTCAAACTGACCCCCTTTTTAAATTCTATAAATTAAGAGTCATTAAATTTACCAAAACATTAAATCCTAAGAATTCAGAATAGTTATAATATTAACACCGTTGCACTATAGTTAAGATATAAGTATTAAAATAAAGTTGAACTTCATTTTATTACAGATTACAATCTCATTTTTTCACTGCACATCTCATACTTTTCCCAACTGCTCTGAAAATAAACAACATTTGTCTAGCTGTCTGCCTGATGCCATGCTATTCTTTCTATGATTTCATTAGTCCATACTAATTCCATGGACATACATAACCATGATGTTCACTTGCTACTGTTTTTCCATGTATTTGAGGTTTTGTTATTGCATAAGTGTGTGTGTGTGTGCGTGTGTATGTGTGTGTGTTTTAGGATACATATAGAAAGGCAACAGGCGCAGAGCATCAACATATCTAAACATCCTTCCAAACTTACCTCCATAAATCTAATATAAATACAACTATACATGCATCACTGGCATATTGTTTTGCCTAGAAAAACAAAACACGATTACTGGTTAGGTCTTTTGCATTGAAGGTTATTGATTATAATGTTTTTCATCCACATAGTTTTGTATCATATTCATGTCTTGGTTTTTAAAGTATTTAGTTTTCTAAAAGTCAGTGGTAGACTAAATGTGTGTTTTTTTAATGAATATGTTAATTGATCAGATATGAAATGTTTTATGATGCACTCGATAAACACAACCATATGTTTCTGTGTTGATAATAAAGCTTTTTTCTGTGTTCATCAAAGACAATAGTTTCTAGGAAACGAAAAATGTATAGTTTTGGATGGTTAGAATTTGAGATGGCTATTCCAAGATCGGTCTTTTTTTCTCTTTCGTTAGAAATCAATTAATATCAGTGTTATGTCTAAACAGTAAAAGGTGGAGTGAAAGTTGCTCACAGCAATGCATCTGCGATTAAAAAATGTGATCTTGAAAAGCCTTAAAAGTGATATTCCTTCATAGGTACCAACTTTTGAACACCTTAGTAACAGTAAGTAAATCTCATTGACAACCGTATGGCTGAATTCCAAAGACTCACCACGATATCACACTTGAGCAGTATACAGACAGACACTGAGGGTGAAGATATCTATAGGCCCATTTGTGGCTTGAAGGTGAATTTTTGCTTAACTTGATGTCAGCAATCAAATCAGGGTCAGCTTTACTGGTCGGATAGAGTGTTATGCTGATACTGACTGAGGAACAAACACCATCATTCATCAAAGCATTACGTTATACCTCCAGATTTAAAGAACTCCTCCTGCTCAGTCATGCATCATTTTCACTTATAAGATTTATAATATTTATTATCTTATTCCTAACACACTTAAGACATAGTACATAAAATCATCTTCAGTGCCTATATTCACCTGGATTATATTGAGTTGTTTTAAATATCGAGCTGATTGGCAAAATCAGCTAGTGTCTAACCGTGAAAGGCAACTTGCTATCTAAATGAGATTCTAATGTAGAGTTATAGTACAAACTACAATTTATCATGAAACAGAGGTTTACCTGAAAATCAAGGTTCAGGATCTGTAAACAGTAATCTAGGTTGAAAAAGTGTTGGCAAAAACCTGATCATAAAGAGATTACAAATCAGCAAGGGTTGTACATTACTGTGTCACACTGCCATCTCGACTACCTTGTTATGTATGTTTGCCTAAATGGCTCACAATGGTAACATGACGTTCATTTGTCCATCATTTTGAATGATGTTTCAACCTTGTTTTAATTAATAGACTCATAATGAACCATCTCCGTTATGGAGTGGAGAGTACAAAGGCATAAACCTCAACATGTCAATATAGGAATTATTTGTCAGTATTTATAATTATAGATAAACCCCAAACCTACTAGTATTACTAGTACTAGTATTCTCTTGACTCTTGGTTAAACACAGTATATCACACTATATTACTGAGATCTGTTACTGAATAATCTCAGGCACTGTGTGAAATTTTAATACTAATTTATAATATTCGCATAAGAGAAAAAGATAAACTACCTTTCTATACTTACATTATGCCTGATACTGATCCCAGTATTAAACATTCAGAATCCTATTAAACTTCCTGTTTTACCTGAAAATATCGGTGTAAAGTTTATATTGTTTGATTATTCAGAGCAATTTTTTTATTGTCTTGAGTCTATTTGAACAGATAACATTAAATGAGAACATATTTAGCATACCTGTAAATTGTAGATTTAACTGTTTCTAATAATGATTCTACCATTCACTTCGCATCAACTTGACTTTTTATATTCATTTATACAACAAAAGTTCCTGTTAGTCATTTATTTTGAAACACCTGGCCATTTAAAGCAATGTTGTTCTTTAACCGCCTCACAGTGTTCTGTGATCGTCAGAGATGACCACTTTCTGTCTCTTCTATTGTCATCACTTCCAGTTGGTTGTTTTTAGGTTTGGACTTGGAGGTCGCTTGTCCCATTTAGCACAAAAGTGGCCGTAAAACATCAACCATTGTTGTTTACATGGTGAGCTGGTGGTTTCATTCAATGTTTTAAGGATGGCCGTGTTGTATGCCTCACCAACAGAATGCAAGCATACGTCGTTTTTGCATGACATGGATTAATTTTTCCAAGAGTGGCGTGGGCACTATGGATTTTGCCCTCCCATTTCCCATTTTTTATTGTAGCAAGTGGTATTTTTTTATATTTGGCCCTCAATGATTAACGTTATGCTATTAGGAAACTCTTGCAGGATACGGTCTGTTCAGAGTGACTGTAAATAGACTGCGATTGTTTATCAATAACGGATCGATAGATACATGACAATTGATGATGATTTATCGTTTTGGGGGTCTTCAGAATGCACATGGTCAGTGTGTTTAATAAATTGTGTGGTAGATGTCACGTCAAATATAATGAGAACTAGTCATCGTGTCCCTTGCCTTTCTAACGGATAGGGAGAACTGTGACGATTTATCTCAGACATGTTTATTACATCAAGATTAGTGAAGAACGTAACAACGTTTACAATGCTTTTATCTTGATTATTGTTTACCTAAAGGTGAAAGGTTGTCAACTATTGCTGGGATACTCCACACACTGAACGCCTACCTTGTTTTATTACAGATATTAAAGGTTCAGTCATTAACTAATACTTGTGATAAATATTCTAGTTTTCAGCAGCACATCCCATCGTCCTTCCTATATTAAATAATAACCTTTCTAACAATTCAATTAATGTAATATTATAGGTCTGTAACTTTAAAAAAATAATTGGAGTAGTTACCATACTGATACCAAACAACATATGCTATTAATGTTATCCAGTTATCAAAACCATTATCAGTTGGTTATTTGATACGGCTGTTAGAACTTGGAGCCAAACATTGTTCAACGTAATTTCAACAGTTTTACGTCATTTTGTTTTCATTGTTTGGTTCAGTGTGTTTTATTTTATAATGACAAATTACTGTTGGACTCTATCCTTTTGTTGTGACACAAAAGGCAGATTCATAAGTATTTGCATACATAAATACACAGCCCACTCAGATATAAGTATATGCATACATGAATATACAGCCCACCCAGATATAAGTATACGCATACATGAATATAAGTATACGCATACATGAATACACAGCCCACCCAGATATTACTATACACGTACATGAATACACAGTCCAGCCCAGGTTAATACTGGAGTATAGAAATATCAAAGTTTCAACCAGGTTAATAATGATCAAGTGTTTACAGTTATATACACTAGAACAGACAGACTAGAGATTACTACACATCATATGAGATTGTTTAATAATGATAATAATAGTAATAATAATAGTAATAAGTAATTGTTTTAATCGGTTTTATCTGAATGTAACCTATGCTCTGTTTGTTGTTAGTGTGGATAAACCATCTTTACTCTGTAGCCAGTGTAGGCCACATAATACATCATTTTTAATAGAACAAGCAAGGGGGTGAGTGAGTGAGTGAGTGAGTGAGTGAGTGCTTTGCTTAGCCGTGGCATTGGTCTCACCTTGGACATATGGCCGTGATTCCGTGACTCTCTAAGGAAATGTAATGATAACAAGGTTAACACTGACATTCAGTAGCCAAGACCAGGATGTCATCAGCTTTTAAGACTTACTACCAACTACTGAAGCAGCCATAAAATTAAATAGGTTCTATTAATATTTAAACATATGGCTTTTGAATGTATATGGATAAGTGACAGTTACATTCCAAATGTGCCTCGATCCATTTAGCGTATCAGAATATATTGATTTGAACACAAACCATTTGAAGGCTGGTATATAACGCCTAATGAAAAAAACAGGAACCTAACCAGGTTAACTCTGGTGTGTTCTGACATCAACTCTCCACATATATATAGAAATTAATTAGGAAAATTCGCTTTTTGGAAATTACATATCAATGTGAATCCAGAACCTTGTAGTTAAGAGCGTTGTGCATCCGCTTGAAACTCTATGATATCTCTATCTATAATCTACTCCACCTGTCAGTTATTATACCTTTCTACGTATAATATATTTATGGTAACTAACAGTGTGTACTTCGCTCATCTGATGCACATTGCACAACATATTGATATTGTGGTCATTTTGTTTACTATCCACAATCCAATAGCAACAATAATCGAAATTACGTTAACTACTTAACAGTGGAAAATGACATGATTATAATTTGAGCATAAATATGATGAAATGCTTGTGTACATATTGACAGTAAACAGGTAGGCTAATAATCAATACAGGATCCTTGAAAAATGTCCATTTGCTGATAGTCAATTAATTATTAATCATTTGGAGAGGGGGCGTTCTGCCAGTTATTATTATTATGTTTGTTGTTGGCATGGTTACACAAAGGCAATCATAATACTCAAAACCTTAATTATTTGGTATTTATTTTAAAATATATGTATTCCAGGTTTTAACCAATTATGAATATAATTTGAAAGAATGGTGTGTGTATTTGTAATTGTGTGTGTTTCTGTGTGTGTGTTTCTCTTTCTCTCTCGCTCTCTCTCTCTCTCTCTGTGTGTGTGTGTGTGTAGAATGTGCATGTGCATGCACATTCAGCTTTCCCACCCTTCTTTGTACATATGTAATTAGATGTATTTTTCACGGCCAAAAATCCTACTTGAGTATACTTTGTTCACTAAATATAAACAACAGAATGTACTAACCGCGTTTCAGCTTAACCTTCACTTATTCAGTCTCCACTTGGCTTTGTATATGTGACATCACCTGAATCCCGACATAATATGCTCTTGTAGAGAGAACGCCCAGAATAAAATACCTTATCTAGTTACTGTCTAGAGAACCCAGTATAATCCAATTTATTATTGGTTTGACTTTCAGTCAATGTCTGTCACTTGACAGGTCTATTAAGCCTTCTCTGCACATATCACATAAATTATTCTCACTGATAACGCCACGAACTGGAATAAATATATGCAGCTGTAGGTGTTTTTTTGTGCTTTTGTTGGAGTTGATTGACGGGCGGTGAGTCGTACTGTACTGTATCTATAAGTACACTCGACGTAATGTATCCGACAAAGATAGGAGCATGTTCTGTGTGTGATGTTTGGTGGTAAAGAACAATGAATTATACTGTTATGTCATCTTTAATAAGATGCTATTTGTTGATGGCCATAAATATTTTGTGACTCTCGGTGTAACTGTGATGTTGTTGTCATGGTAAACTATAATATGTTTGTGGGTTAGTTTAAACTTAAGAGGTTTTGATATGTTCGTTTTGATCAGTATGATAGGTCAAGTACTTATCTTGTTTCATGGTCACATACATTACTAAATGTTCCTGATATAAGAATGATGAGTATTTAATGGCTTTAGATGAGGTGAGGTGATTATTGTGCAGTTGTTTTTACTTCTGTGGATATCGTGAGCCTTTCCCTTAATGTCTAAGCCTTCACTTTACTCATAAAATTAAACGAAAAGATTTGTCTGTGTATAATGTATGCTGTTGCTAAGCATCTTACGATTGTTATTGTTGTCCTAACTAAGACTCACTGTTATCATGAAGAAATCGCAGTCTGCACATGTAGGAATGTAGTGTAGTTTGTTTTAATAGCAAAGACACTAAATATGATGACTGCAAGTTTACTTAGTAACTTAATCTTGAAGGCTTCCACTTGAGTCCTTTAAGATTTTATTATGATGTTATTTTATCAGATTTTATTATGATGTTATTCTGTCAGTTTAAATTATTGTCTAATTTAGTTAGAGGTATAAACTTACTTCCAGTTTTTACCTTAATAATTCACATTTACCTTGATTACCACATATCAGTATCTATTAGTTAAACTCACATATAGGGGTCTAACTTATAA
Organism: Paralvinella palmiformis; assembly: GCA_025642065.1. Classification (NCBI taxonomy): domain Eukaryota; kingdom Metazoa; phylum Annelida; class Polychaeta; order Terebellida; family Alvinellidae; genus Paralvinella; species Paralvinella palmiformis. The sequence goes on along the minus strand of JAODUP010000007.1, from coordinate 2,167,706 downwards.
GGCAACTGGCTTTTATAGGTTGATCAGAGGTGATTTCACCCAGAAAACTTCACTGTTTTGGTAAAGGTTTTTGTTAATTGTTCCAAAAACTAAATTTTCATGAAACTTAGCTCTATAATTAAAGCAGACTAGGTTTAGCTCACTTGTGCTTATGTATATTTTGAATATATTATTATCATAGGAAATAAATATATGTTATTAGCTATTGCTTTCATATTTATGCCGTTATTGGGTATGTATTAAAACCACATTGAATGAGATTTTAACTAAAAGCTGCAGTTATAGATATTAAATTCATATTGACCAGCTGATTAAAATTATGTATATCTACTTTGAGTCTGGATGAGCCTGTTAGCTTGTTGTGACAGTCCAGCTAAAATGTTATACAAAGGGGGTTTGTACCCTTCCCCATGGTTAAACAGTTCACAAACATATTTTTCATTTATTTGAATACCACAATATACAGAAAGATGGCTGTGAAAATGTGTAGCCTGTGTAGCTTATATTTCAAGTGCAATTTCTGATTTTTAACATAACACCATTTTTGATAATTGAAATTAATTCAGAAATTAACGAAAACTTTCTTGTCATCTAATTTTTGGTTACTGAGAAACACACGGCATGAAGCAGTGATGATTACATGGAATGAGTCATATTGCAATAATAACAGAACCTGCATGTATGAATTATCTTTGATTTAACTTACCTGCTACAGCCTGCTATATGTAAGACACCAGTGTGACCTATAATCACATCCATAAAGTGTATCAAACTTGTTATCTCTGCTACACACGCGCGAGCGCGCACACACACACACACACAGACACAATATTTCAGGATGTGTGGAAATCAGACTGTCATCTGAGGCCCAGTTTGTTTGATTTTTGAGTATATACTTATGGTCATTTCTGACCTGAGGTAGCACACATATTACATATTCATTGAGGAGATAAATTGTTAGATAAAAATTAATTGCATCACTTAAAAAACTAAACTATTAACTCCAGCTGAATCAATGATACAAATGTTTTATATTTGTTTATAAAATGTGGCCTTACTGATGTGTAGCTATGTTAATAGATTTATCTGACACATGTTACACTGGTCTGATCCTCACAAATGAATAATCTCTTCATGAGATATTGATTGTGATTGTGACTTGGTGATAATCATTATTGACAACTGTGAAGCCAGTCTTCAACTCTTTCATGTCTATGTAAACGCTAATTTTACAACATTTTAATGATTTTACTGCTATCTTGGGACAGGGAGGGGGGGGTAAAAATCACCTATAAATAACATGATTAGCTGTGATCTTCCAGTGATTAGGTGCCTTCATTATTTCTGTACAAGCTTTTTGTTTGGATTCCTATAGCTCAATAGATATTTTTAAACTCGGTGGGGGATATTCAGTTTCCCAGCTAGGATTTGAAAAGGATCCAGTGCAATTTGCAGATGAAGGGCACGCTTACGAGGCCACATCATTAAAATCGGTTAACTTCAGAATTAGTAGTTACAAGTTGCTCAGTAACTCAGTAGTGCCCAGTGGATGTGGAGCCGTATGTACCAGACACCGTAAGCCTAGTCGGGCATCCCAAAAGGGACAGGGTGCATCCATATGAAGGGAGGGTGCAGTACCCTCGGAAAAGGGCCTATGTGTTTGTTGTTCAGGGAGAATCGACAGGCTGTCGCTTATTCGGCACAGCCTCTATGTTGGAGTGATTAAGAAACCTCCTCCCCCACCACTCACAGGGGAGCAGTACGGAAAGATGGAGCCGAAATACCCCGAGGTCGGTCACTGCCAGAGTGTTTTACGTCCTCAGGGTTTTTTAACGTCCCCCTTTATTTTAAATAAAAGGGCCTAGTTGGAACATTGATATTATATACTTAAAGTACTTGATCTATATGCACCAGATAATAATTATTATTATTTTCCTCATACATCTTTATAGCATTGTTTTGGTTAATTTAAATTGCAATATTATTGTTGCCTTCACATTAATGAATGTGGTTACCTTGGGTTTTAATAGTATGAGGTATTTTTTCATGTTCGATGAATGCATGTAAGTCTGTGTCCAGAATGAATTCGTTATCTCTCTGTCAGTTCACTCCAGTATAGTTTCTTACACCAACAAACTTCTTCTAAATGGCAGTATGTTAATGTGTAGAATTAAAAGATTATAGTATTCAATGGGTCATACATTAAGTAGACTAGGATATGCAATGGCTTAAAGGGATTGCCCAGCCATCTTATAGTTGACTATTGGTAACTGGAGATGTGTTTCAGATGTTGAACATATACTATAATCCCCTTTTGTTATGAGTAAATTTAACAATGAGGGAATTGGGTATGAGACAGTCAGTTTGAAATACTTATAACAGTGTCCATTTAAGTGTTCTGGTCTGCTTACAAACTAACATGTTTATTGAGTGTCCTTCTGGAACATCCATACCTGCTGGTCTTATCTCATGCACTTTTATTTGTATAATACCAGACAAGTGAAAGTTTATAATCGTAACTATTTAAGCAATAATAAAAGTTCTGCAGATGTTTTAAATTAATGTCCAATACCTTTACACAAAGAAGTGACCAGTTTCGCTGAGGAAATTAGTTTTAATTATGGCACTATTATTATTATTAGCTTACTACCTCAAACATGATAAAGATTATCATTTATTATTGCTGTCATATCTGAATTAATGTCATCATTAATAAAAATAACTAATTTAGAGTTATAATTATCATAAAATAGAAATCACTACTTACTTGATAGTCCAGATGAAGCTATATTCCGACTGATCTGAGTGATAAATGATATCAAGTTCACTGTAATGAATATCAAAGGTGTGTGCGGTGAGAATCCTCAAGCATCTGAGCAGACATACTTCAAAGTGACTAGGTTTGTTTTTATTGAAGCTCCCTTTTGGAGAGTAGGTGGATGATAAGCCTTAGATCAAACATTGACTATTATTGTTAAGCCACATCGCTAAGTGACTTGCTTTTATTCAGCGACAGACTTCACCCTCCTAAAAGCCATTAGTCTTTATTTGTCAAGTTAACGTGGTCACATTTATAACAGGGGCGGGGGGGCCTCTCTGCTGACAGTCAACAATCACCGTAAGTTAGTGTACTCTGCTCGTAGTGCTGTGAAATAGATTATTGCCTTACAAGGTCAGTGAGAGACTTGTGACCGCTTCTCACTCTATAGATATCCCTGAATGTTTTCACACAATTCTGACTCCATTTGGTTGTTATTGATTTGTTACGTTTAATAAGAAGCTTGTCATCTATTGATGTGCCATCTCCAGTTTGATATGTTTTATAGTGAATAATTGCCATAAATTTGTCATAAATTACGCTATTCAAGTTGGTAAATGTTGAAAGGAATCAACATCCATAAATCTTTATTACAGTTTACTCAGTGACTATATTAATGTGTATTGGCCTTCAGGTTTAATGTTTGTCTAGATTGTGTTTTGATATTTTCTGTGATATATATATATTTGTTGCTGATGTGTTTTTCACAATTTTTAAAATCGTTTTATCACTTTAATTAGAATTTACTGAGACGTTTCAAATTGGCAGCTAAGACATATTATTAGTGTCAGATTAGGAATATATAACACCATTTAGCTTTATTTGTGTTGATTCCTTTGAAATGGTGAAGTATCATCTTCCATATTATCTGTCTGTTTTCAGTACTTCTTTTTTTATATGGTTTTAAAATCCCATACCTAACAATTGGAAAGCTAACTGCTTAAGATTGCCTTTGCATATGTCGTTTGCTTAACATCTTTGCCCATAATAGAGAACCTGAATGAAGTGTATGTGCGCGCGTGTGTGCACGCTCGTAAGTGTGTGTGTGTACTATATAATGCCAAGATAAAGAAATAAGTAAAACACAGAAATTTACTTGGATTTTGTATATTTATTATGGTTCACGCATTTGAATTCTGAATTGCATACAAATCATATTCATCCATCACCAATCATTTCCTTGTACATTCCATGTTTAGTGCTTGTTCATTTAAAGGAATTTTGAATGGCAGATTACCCACTTAAGTTTTACCAATGTCAAACTATTCAGCCCAATTATGATGCTTACAACCAGCTGACTGCTGTTGTTTTATAAGTTCATCTTTTACAAGTTCAACTTTTCATGTTTTACCATATTATAAACACATGTAGACACTGCTTGCATGGAATGATTATAAATATAAATATTATACACATTTTACCCATACTAATATACATTCATCAAAGAATTTGGTGTTTTCCAGTATTGCAATTAGATAATAGTTACAGGATGATTTAACTCGAGGATTCACAAACTCTAGCACAATCTGGGTACAATTTAAAGACAATGATGATTCATTAATCACACTAATTGTAATTGCAAAACCCTCTAATGTTTCCCAGTTGTGATGTGGAAGAAGCCATTGTCTTATGACTAGTATATACAGCCATGAAATGATCATGTTCCTTTAAGACAGGGGTTAATTTCCATCAGAAAAGGACTATTATGCCAAAGTAGGTGGTTAGTTAATGTAGAACACAGATGGTTGTTTAATATAGGTTTCCTTATAGTGGATGCTTTATGGAGAAAGGTTGAGGGAACACTTTCTTACAGTATATGAATACAGTTGCTCTCTTAAAACAGGTGGTTGTACATACAAGTTTTACTGTGTGTGTGGGGGGGGGAGGTACCCCCCCACACACACACATAGTAGAATTTCCATGGTGACCCCCCCATTAAGACCACAATCTGTAAGTCCCAAATTTTCTCTTATTGTTTGTTACGTTATATTTACTTCAAAATGTAAAATTTCTTTTCCCATCACCTTTACAGTAGCTCTTGCATTAAATAACAGAAATCCAACGAATTTATGATTTTTTAGCAAAAATATTAATTGTTATTATTTTATTGTTATTTTCAAGTTAAAATTGAAATTTGCTTCGCATTTATGTAGTTGATGAGAGTCTTTCAGGTTTTTTGCCAGATTTCTGTTTTTTCAGACCTGAAAGGAACGTTTTGGAAAATGGGGAGTGTGTCAGACTGGTGGTTTGTAGAAATTTCTATTGCAGATGACACTTTATCTCCACTCAAGTTAACTCTCAGTTTGTCATAAAAATGCACAAAACCCAATTGTTTCTTAGGGTGCTTGCAGTACCCCCACTTCTTGTGGCTTGCTTTGCTGTGTGATTTTCTACTTTTCAGGTGTTTTTTTTTAAAGGCCACACTATATAATAAAATATATATATATATATATATATATATATTATATATATATATATATATATATATATATATATATATATATATATATATATGCTTTCTTTGTCTATCACGGTAGAAGTGCATTAAAGAAGATATATGAGAAGGATGACAGTCCACAGAAGCTGTTAGTACTTTGTGTTTGTGGAGTTATGTATGTAGATAGCCAGGAGTCAAACACTGCGGAGTGTATCACAAATAGAGACACTGTGGTATGTGTATTTAATCCACTGTTATTTGCATGTAAAATCTCATCTGTAAATATATACTAAACCAACAACAAATTACACACATATCTGAGTCTGATCAGTTTGTTACAAGTTGGTGTCATAATGAACTTTCAGCTTCGATTATTGTTGTCTTCACATTATTAATGTTAATAGATCTGATTAACTTTCCAGATCAAACCTTTCTTCAAACTGGCTCATTCAGACAGAATCATACCAAAATAATATACAAAACTTCAAATTCATTGCAGCAGTTGGTTATGTGACTGAAGTTATTGATTTAAACTCTGTTTTATTATTTTTAACATTGTTAGAATCCAGTTGGATGCCTTTCAACAAATTGGTGTGTTTGTTATGTTTCTTTCTAGGTGATTTTAACACTAACGGATGGCTGGTATAGCATTAAGGCCAATGTGGACAGACCACTGACAAAATTAGTGTGCCAGGCTAAGATTAGAGTTGGTGACAAACTGTGTATATACGGAGCCGAGTTTGTGGGTGTACATGAGGCCTGTCCACCTCTAGATGTATGTAATGCTTTAATGTGATAATATGTTAAAATGTTGCTCAGGTGATCTCTGTCTGAATTGGAGGGATTTTATTATGTTTATGTATGTCCGTGTAATTTAGTTAATAGCCTGCATGTATCAATGTAAATGTTATATTTCTTTAGTTTTTATATCTACTATACAACCAGCTAGACATCCTCTGTTTCTTTTACTCCATATATAATTATATACTACTTGTTATTGATGATTGCTCTCCAATAACACAGATGTATTAACACTGTTCCACAATCTAACAGGTTAGAGTTTGAATTGACTCAAGGTACCTGTTTTTGTGGGATGTCTCTCTAGGATGTTGTCTCTCTGCTATATGTCCTAAGTGTGATGAACACTAAGGCTCAACAGAGTGCCTCCGTGGTCTAGCGGCAGCGTGTTGGACAACAGGTCACTACCACCCTTGTTCGAATCTGGGTGTGGGCTTATCTGAAGTTTGTTTCATCTTTGACTTCGCCTCATTACTGTTGGACGGAGGTTGCTTGGCCCATTTAACCTACCACATGCACACATCATCATCATCACTGAAGCTCAACAAATCACTCAGTCATTCACATCATATGTTTACTGTTAATTATGTTTTCTCATTGCTTAGTCGTCCGGAAATGTGACTCTCAGACTGAATGCTAACAGCACACGACGTGCACGATGGTATACAAAGCTCGGGTACTATCCTAAAAAAACCAAAAATTGGGCTCCAGTGGTTCCCTTTGTCACCAGACCCTAAAGGAAGGTCTGTGTATTCTTGGTCACCATATCCCCTTAACTTACGTTTTTTTCATTCAGGACATATTCTGCTTAACTTACATGTGTTTATTGACTGTATGTTGACATGTATCTTATAAAGCTAAATTATATTTGTACATATGTTTATATTTCCCTGAGTTTATGATTAATGTAATCTTTGTACCAAAAGCATTGTATCAGGAGTTACAGATCCTTTTGGTGTCAGAAATGCTACATTTTTCACTGCTACGCATTTGCTTTTGATGTAGTTCTTTGAAAAGCTGTCAGATGGCAGTAGCATTTGGCGTTCTGCTCGTGGAGAGGAACGGATTGCAGCTGAATTTAGCAAGCGACATCAAGTACAGCTTGAAAAGGTCTACCAGCATGTTGAGGAAGAGGTCACTAAAGAGATTCTCGGTATACTAAATATCTTGTAAATTATCTTGTAAGTTATTAGTCCTAAATGTCACAGTTTTAATGTCTCCAAACATTAATTATAATAATCAACATTAAAATTTGTAGATAATGAAAACCAGAATAAAGTCGCCAAAAAACATTGGACACCACAGGAAATTTCAAAGTTAGAGGATGGAGCTGATATTTATGATGCAATTGCACAGGCTATGGATCCATCATGTGTAGAAGTAAATATATAAATTATAACTTTGTAAGAAAATATAATTTCTTTTAATTAGTCAATATTTTAATACCTTTTTCTCTACAGTTATTTCTAGGTTATATGTGTACTTTCGCAATGTATGTACACAGACATACATACGGCAACACATACACGCATATAAACCAATTTTTCTCCTGATATTTGTCTTCAAGATGCACTTAAGCTCCTCCCAGTTGGTCACACTGACATCATATCGTCAGCAGAGACATGATGAACTTCAGTCAGAAATCAGATCTGAAATACAAAAAAGGATCAGTGAAACTGAATCACAGGTTTGTTTTATATTAAGTGTGTCATAATTCTGTGGTTCCTATTGATGTAAATCTCGTATTATATCACGTTTATAGACATGTCACACAGATAACATTACCCCTATAACCACTATCGTAAATGCTAAAATGCATGCACACAAAGACACACATTTACACATACCTATTCATTAAGCTCTATTTCTGACCTGTTGGATTCAGAGAGTTAATTGAACAAATATTAACAAATATTATTATGACGATTTCTTTAGTTTTAAAATTGATGTATTATACTTCTCAGTGTGTGTCACGTACCGTGATTCCTGTTCTGAAAGTGCGTCTTGCTGGCTGTTGCTCTAGGGATACTGATTTAGCCAAAAGTGAGTAAATGTTGTTTTAATTTGTTTTTATTAACTTATATTAATTAATGGCTTGTGGATTTGTGTGAAATGAGTAAAGTATTTAAATTGGAGTAAAACAACCAAGTCTTTATGACCAGATTATGTGCAGTGGATATTGGATATGTGTCGTCTCTTGAAAAGTTTAATTCAATTCTGAAAACTCACCTTTTCACAGTTACTTTCACTGATGAATGATAATTTTTTACACCAGAAGCACTTGTAACTGTAGTCCATTCCTTTGTTACAGCCTGTATAGACTATTGTAACTCCCTAGTTGTATGGCATATCTGATTATATCATCAGTTGCCTTCAGCTAATTCAGAATAGGGCAGCTTACATAGTGACAAATACTCATAAATATGATCATATCACCCCAATTCTTCAAATACTACATTGGCTATCTGTTAGACAGCATATGCATTTTAAGATTTTACTAATAAGTTACATTAGAAAGACATCCCGAAAACTAAGTCAGATACTATTGCAGGTTCCTGTGTCTCGACTCAAGTCATATGGTGATTGTGCATTTAGTTCTGCAGCCCCCACTTTGAGGAATAGGTTGCTGACAGATATTAGAAATGCGTCAGGGTTTTTACAGATATATTATTTGGAGTATTATTATATTACATATTATTTGTACATCACCTTTGAATGGCTTCTTCTAGTAATGATGCTTTATTAAATATACATTATTATTATTAATTATCATTCAAATCTCTTTTGGGGCTTTTACAGACATATTTTGTGGGCTATCACTGTAGAGTGTCTTGGAATGGATTCTGCTAGTAAGGGCACTTTATTAAATATACATTATTATTATTATTATAAGACTTTTTATGATTAATATCTGTGACAGGCTTTCGTTAGGTGTTTTGTCTTTTACTTGCAGTACCATATATATACTTCTGTATAAGGTGAGCTTTTTATCCTTGAAAATATTTCAGCAGGAAAACTGTTCTAAAACACTGTTTATATATGATGCTCAATTTAAACTAAAAGTTGTGCAGTATGTAAAAGAATTTAATGACAACAAAGCAGCCATAGAGTTTAACGTAACAGAGAAACTTGTGCAAGATTGGCAGAAATATGCTACTGAATTGCAAGAATTGCCCAAGATGAAGAAAGCTCCCCCCCCCATGCTGCTGATGAGACCGTCCTTCATGACTGGGTGCTCATAAACATGGGGGAGAGAGAGAGGGAGAGAGAGTGGCGATATTGTAATTCAATCGCTGATATGGGTTCAAGCAAAACTGACATTTCATAACCCTTTGTTCAAAGCATCACAGGCTGGTGTACCAATTTCATAAGATGACACAACCTCTCTCTGTGTGTGTGTATGCCTTAAATAAGCCCAAAATTCCCCATTTATTTGGGGAATAAAATCCACTTCATTCCATCATTGTGCCATTGACCAGAAAACACCATTACTTAACTACTGAAGCTATAAAAAAGTCACACTCAAATTAGCATCATTTGTCTAATGTTATTACTCAGGCTACTCACTATTTGAAAGATGATGCACAATGTGGAACACTGTATACTACAGTAACTGTGTTTCATTTATGGTTACATACACTGTCTACTGTACAATCTTTACATATTTAATTCAGTTTAAATGAAACGGATAAAATTTGCCAGTTTTGTCTAAGCATGATTTGGGAATGTCACACAGACCAGATCTTAACAATCTAAGGTGATGGCAACTAACATGCAAAGCATTAGTGATTTAGTTAAGTTTTCTGTCCAGAGTGAGGTGCATAGTTTTATTATCAATTAATTAGCATACTGTGAGTAAGTGATGTCAGGAGCTTTATGATAAACAGCAAGAAATCAGTATTCATTGTTAGTTAGGATCTTTATGATAATCATCTGATTTATTATAATAATTTATAGACTAGCTTCTATTTTGACAGTTTATTTTCCTTCATCTAGCCGCAATGTTGACAGTTTGGAGACCTCCAGAAGACATTAGCAACATTCTTGTGGAAGGACGCAGAGTGAAGATCTACAGTCTCACTACGGGATCATTCAGGTGTTTCAGTTGTCTTTTATTATCAATATTGATTTATAGATTCCTCTGTTTAGTAAATATATTCTTTTGCCATTTTGCTTAAAGCTCTTTAGGTAATATGTAGAGGCTACATTTGATTAGTGTATGGTCTAAGTGATATTATCAATTTTTCTTTGTATTGTATTTTTAATCAAGAAACCCTTTGCTGTTTGTTTACAGAGCTGCTACTTGTGTAGGTGTATCTCTGAGTACAGGACGTAATACAAAATACCAAACTGTTGATCTGGATGAAAATCTCAGAGACCTGATCTATGAACCCAGAGAGGTTAATCTTTGTTTTTGTTTATGCATAGTATAAATTTATTGAGATATTTAGCGCAGTGATCTTGTTATAATAGTAATCACTTGTAACAATAGATTATTGAACTAGAAATTTATTAATCCTTCGCCATGTGAAATAAAGTTATGTTCCACTTATTGAAGTACTGCCATACATTACGTATATTATTTCACTTCAGTGAACTGAAATGAATCTTATAATATTATAATATATTTTGTAACAATTTTGTAAAATAATAAACCAAAACAGGCTTCGTGTGTGTGTGTGTGGGGTGAGAGAGATTAATATTAGGTATTTATTGCATGGCTATGCTTGTTTTCATTTAGTCACAGTGAGATAATCTAGCTATCACTTGTTATATTGGTTATATTATATACTGTTTATTTTCATTGTAGGTGTTATTGAGTAGAGAACTTCAGAATGATTTCCATTCTCGGTATGGAGAGTTTGATACAGTAGGATTAGTCATCAGAGTGTCAGATGTCATTCGTGTTGACAGACAACGGTAAATATTTTAAAATTTTATTCTTCAAGGTTTAATTCCTTTTATGAAGAAAAGTTTTAAATATGACCTAAATGGTTCTCATAGAGTTCTATAAAGTAGAATACTTTAACATAGATATAAAGTGGGCGTGTTAGTTACCGATTATTTGGATTGAAGATGGTAAATGTTTGGTGATTTTTTATAGTAAGTCCACTGAGAATGTTTGCATGTTGTAAGCTTTCACAATTCATGGAAATTCAAACAGAATTTTTTCAGAACTCAAAACGTTATCAATAATTACACATTTTGTCAAGTAACAGACCTTTCATAACTCACATTCACAATATAGTGAGAATTAGAGGAACTATAACAGACAATGCTGGACTGGTACATTAAGCTGGTAAAATGGTACTTCACTCATGAGTGATACTCAGAACATCCATAATGTTTTAAGGGTAGGGTTCTTGTGATGTTCATCTGACTAATGAGATATGATTCAGACAGAACTTGTATAGGCTTAGCTAAAAAATTAACACATTGGTTGCTTACTAAGAAATTACACCCAAACCACTTGTTTACAAAATGACAGCAACAGAGTCAAATATGAAACTCAATTGTTTTATTTCATGTAAGCCAATCTATGTATCAGCTGAGATATATACATACATACTTGCGTACATAATTACGTACTTACATACTACATACATACCTGCATGCATACATACGTATATGTAACTCGGTGTGTGTGTGTGTGTGTGTGTGTGTGTGAAATATATCCTTTTTAAATAAAATGCTTGTGTTTTATAATGCCATATATATAAGCAACACAAATCTAATACAAAGCTGTGGGTTCAGCTTATGTTTATTAGTATAGTATGTAAGTGAAAACAACAATGATAGCATTAGCAGTAACAACAACAATAATAATGTTTTATGTTTGTATGTAAACACGTTACATATGCCATGTATGTATGTACATACGCATTTTATTATATAATTCTGTACAAGTAGAGCTAAAATTATAACATAATCATGGACATAGATCATCTCGTTTTAAATTACATCATAATACAATTAATAGTATATAGAAGAGATTGGCTGCATTTAATCAATTATGTTCAAACTGAGCTGAACAAGAACAACTAATTATAACATTTTCAACGGTGTCTACTTAATTGTTTTAATATTTCCTGTTTGCTTTAAATGTCTTTTAAATGCCGAGAATAAATTGGTACTTGAACCAATACAATAGTGAAGTAAACATTTAATTGGAGCTCAACTGCATATTAGAATAAACACACATTTCTGTGGATGGTTTCATCTGTTCATTTGGCTATTAATCACTGCCATCCATCAAATGTTACTCTGCCCATGAAATAATTTTGATAATTTGTATCTCATTTCCAAGATGTTGTGTTTTATTAACTACATGTAGAATTAACAATATTTAATGACTACTATAGTTCCTACTAATGATGGAATTCCAGTGTATGAAATGAAGTAGCAATTAGTTAGGCATCACAACAGCATGTAAATTACCCATATTTCAACAATTCATCATTCTAATTGGATTTAAATGATTGATTGATTGAATTTTAGGAATTTATTTGATGTTGTGGTAGTTCACATGTTCTCAAATGGACGAAATATGTGAGAAAATGGTCTGACAAAGTCAGATTATGCCAACCCCTTATCACCAATACACACAAACTGATGGCATGAAGACGACAATTTCTCTGGATTCTCTCAGTTATACAAATATAAGAAAAATTACAAGAAAGTATTTCCAGATGTATATAGCAGGGAATTGTTAGGTACTATTGATAACATAACTTAGTCTATCTTACTTATTAATGAAATATAGTGAAACGTGATTTAAATATGTTTTCCATTTTGAGGAATAATAGCATTATCTGAATCCAAACCTCATGTTGACAAGTGTCTTTGGTGAGTCATCTCTGGCAAGACATTTGATCATTATGCCTCTTTATTATAAAAAGGAAAGGGAACTTTTATATTTGATACTATGGGACAAACCTATAACCAAAACATAGTTACACTATCACCTGGTTTCGTTTATTCTGTTATAATATGTTGGTTGTAATATGACCTCCAATTATAATTAAATATACTTGTAGTGAGTCACTAGGGATAGAATGATCAACAAAATATACACAGTATTTTTATTTACATAAAACTTGGGACAGATTAGCGAGGCTATTTGACATGTTCTTCACATGCTGCCAAAGGGCTTGTGGTAAATATAGGAATGCTGAAATAAAGAGACTAGACATTTAATTAAATAAGGGCTATGCTTAAACAACACCTTCCAAATATATACACACCTTGGCCATTAATCAGTGATATAAACTATGTTGATCTTATTATTGTGTGTGTATGTGTGCATGCACGCTCGCACGTGATATCAAGTAATATAGGCTTGTTATACATTGATGGTTTTACAGTGGTGGTGAAGGTCAAGTTCAGTCTATATACCTAGCTGACGCTGATTGTTGTGTATTAGCTGTCAGATTATGGGGTGGTCTTAAGGTAAGTGCTGTCAAATTATCTTTGTACTCTATATGTATGTGTGTAGTAGGTGGTCATACACATGTGAAGGTGTGCATGTATGTACCCGGTATATATGATTGAAGATGTTCAACTTAGGGAGGTGTTTTTATAGTGATATGTGCATGAAAGGCAATTGGGAAGAAAGTTAATGCTGTATTAAAATATCCAAGTTGATGGGGAGTAATGCTGTTGCTGTTGTTGCCTTGACTTACAGGCCCATTATTTAGAGGACATAGTAGATGAAGGTGTCTGGTTATCCTGTAGTAATCTACAGTTGAAGCATGATCCTCACAAGCCTTGGCCCACTGCCACGGCTACTGATAATGACCCACTTCTCGACCAAACCTAAAAGCAATCATCTCCAATCAGCTCTTAAACAGTTACAGGACAAAGTCAAGGTAGAGCAGCCGTTATTGATTTCTAGCTTCTTTTCATGGTATTAAACCCTCCGGTTGATTACAATATAATGATACGACCTGGCTATCAGTAAGTGTTATATCTAGCACCTTTTATTGGCCAAAACAAGTTACTGGAAGCTAATGAGGATTACTATCAATATAATCATTCACATGTCAACAAACTAATCTGCCACGTTGATATTAAGCTTTAGGTTACTAGTTGCATGTATGGTTGCCAACTTGAGAGGTGGAAGTGCCCACTCTTGTTACACTGATAGTCTTGCATCTAGAATATTGACACCTGGAATTGAATACTTTTCTATAAATCTAGCTTCCTGTTATGTTAAGTACCGGTAATGCCATTTAAAAAAAGATGTTCACCACTTGAACCAGCTATCGAAATTGAATGCTATACCAACTGCTGTGTAATGGTGGAATACAGAATTGAAGAATGATATATCTGGACTCCATTATTTAGATTGCTCCGAAGCGGTTTTCCAGCAATTAGATTAAAGCCCCAATAGGGCCTCATCCTGCTGAGTGTCGTATCACTCAGTTCTAACCATATAAGGACTACTTTCCAAAATGTGTTGGAGAAATGGCTGCTTGATCTGCCTACAAATAATTATCTTTCCACTGAACAGTAACAAGATTGACATATAATCAAATTGTGGCTGATGTAATGTATAATTTGTAAGAGGCTCACGTCTGAGAGCTGTGTGATGAGACGAGAAAGAAATTATTTTATTAGCAAGCATATATTAACCTTTTATTTGACATCATGTTTGTACATTTCCAGAATGTAGCTTTATATATGCAGGAAGTTAAAAAGAAGATGTCTGATATATTTGCCTCCAGTCAGAAGGTGTGTATTAGATATGTGCTGTGGTTTGTTTGTTAATTGTTTTAATAATAAATTTGACACTTTTCTTTATACTATTGTTGATAGAAAGCAATTTTAGTTCAGCATGATTGCTTACTAGTTTAAACAATTTTAAAAATAATTACCATGTAGTTGTTTACTTAGGTTGTCTTTACTTTGGTATGGTATGTGAATATCTTTAAAGATCTCAGTGTGTTCATTTTAAAAAAAACTCCTCTTTGGCACCATTTATCCTACTTTGGATCATAATTCACATGTTATATATTAACATATAGTATAAAATCCTAGTTTTGTGTGTTGGATTTTTCATTCATCAAAATAAAAATGGAACAATCCCTTCGGCATGTCTCAGATTGGATCTAAATGAATAAAGCAATCATTGATTCACCTCATATAACCTACAGTAAGGCAATAATCCACAAATATGTCAACCTAAGATAATACAGTTATTGATCAACTACTTAGTTCTGTACCATTCTCTTTTATTATATGGTTTATTTTATTTTTAATTAGCTGCAAGGGATACACAGTTTCATAATTTATGGTAACAAATACATCAAATCTTGAGTATATAAAGATCAGATTATTTTTTTAAACTTTATATTCTACTTAGAATAATTAATGAAATCATAAGCATAATGATCATAGTAAGTTACTGGATTTAATTAGTTAATTAGATTGATATATCTGTACGTTTTGCATTAGACTTTTAATACACCAATAATTTTCAGTGCTAACACACAGCAAAATTTGGCTTTCAATCTAACTCAAAATATTTGCAAGCAAAATGCATTTAGTTTATTTGATTGGTAAACTTAATATCACATTATGTGGAAAATGTACATACAGTACCTGAAATTTAATCAACCTCCAAGAATATTGAGAGTGTTTAGGTTTGATCATCAAATCTTATATTATTGATTCACAATTACTATTCCCTTGATTGCTTTGACAAATTTAAACTAATTCAAATCAGTTTAAGTTTTGTTTCTTCAAATATATTCCCCTGCTGTTCTTAATTAATTTGTCATATAGTTAGTTTTATGTGCAGTGAATTTTAGCCACAATATTTAAAGCAATTATGCAAAACAGTACAGCTGGATAAGAGTGGAAAAAAACACTTATTTTAGGGTTGATGATTTCAATATTGTTTGGTAGGTTTGCAAAATAAGTGATATTAAAACAGCCTGACCACATTACTTTAATATTTGTTACCATAACTTGTTACCATAATTTTACATTTTAGTATATATTTCATTGTAATATTAGTAAGTTATTTTATTTTTAAATTATGAATGTTTCAGTGTTTTACTGTATTAAAAAGACAATGATTCTACCAGTTTAGTTTTTGCATAATGTGTTTTACAAATATCTAGGCTGGCAGTGTATGAAATACATGTATTGTTATTACTGACCAATGTTAGCATCAGCAATTTCTCATTACAGACCATCGTCTCATTATCACATAAATTTCAGAGTGACAAGAACACAGAAATGGCAGCATCTTCTAAACGTCAACTACATATTGTTGAAGTGAATAACCTAGAAACTCATTCTGATATCAAAGATGTTAATCCACAGAATAAAACAGGATGTGACAAGATGAGACAAAAGAACAGTAAAGATGCGAGTGTCCCTGTGCTATGTGGACCTATCAAGTCATCTGAGACATTACAGTCTGATGATCATATCGTGATTAAGAAGAAAACACTCCAGATCCAGAAGGCAGCTAAACTAGAGTTGTGTGCTCTTCTGGCCCCAGATGTCACACCTCTTAACAGCCCCATACCAGCCTGTGTACAACGGGCCTTCAAACCTCCATCACGGAGTCCTAATACACCGGCTTCTTCCGGTGTTACAGCAGCTTCTACTGAACGTACACCCATAACTACTAGGGGTACACCAATATATGTTTGTAGTACATCCAACATTGATCAGCATACACCATTATCCAGTCGGAGCATGATCAGTATGAAGATGTGCAGGTCAGTGCCTGGTAGGAGGCTAGGTACTAGTAGAACCGTAACTGGTCATACAGATAATGATGCACCACCTACAATAAGTGTTATTCCAGTCACCGCAGCTGATACAACAGTTCCAATGCAGAGAGAAACGATAGATAATGATCGAATATCTGATAATAATAATGATGAACAACTAACAGATGTAGAGAAGATTGGTGAAAATAATGATGAACTAATAAGAGACTGTGAGGCACCTGTGAATAATACTGAAAATATTAACCTAACATATACAGGAAAATGTACAGGTAAACGAAAGAGAAATGTCAGTGGGTCTTCAGAGCTGAAAGAAGTTGCTCAGCAAAGAAGGAGATCTCTTAGGCTGAGGAAAATTTAGTCCTGGAAAGCTTACTTTTCGTTTCATGATTGATTTGTTTGAGTTGATTATGGCTCGTGTCGTTGATGATATTTCTATCTAATAATGTCACAGACATATTAAATGGGTTTAACTGTTTCATTTTAAATGAATCTTTTCAAGATTGATTTAACCATTAATTGTGTATAGCCTGCAGTGAAAGCTGTAACATAGAGGCACAAACAAACACACACACCACACGTGGAGTTCCTGGTAAATACAAATATTTGAATTGTTTAATTTGTATTATACATTCTACATCTTGCTGATGTCTGATAGCAGTTGGTAAAAGTGATGCAGGATTGTTATTTGGCTTTGTCAAAGATTGTTGATTTTCATATAAACAGAGAAAGTTTATAAAGCAGAGAATATTTCTCATTGTGTTCCAAATCTTAATCTATAGTGTTTGCTTAAAATGGACAGGGGAATATTTTTAGTAAGAGTATTGTGTAGATAAAAAGGTAGGGCAAGTTTTACAGTTTTGTGTTTGTTTGTTTGTTATACTTATAGCATTACTGGTATTATTATATTACTGTTATGCTATATCCAATGAGACTACGATTTCTTCTCACTCTGATTGGCTCCCGATCTGTATTATTCATATAAACATGCTAAGTCAGAATTGTTATATCTGTATTTTATACAATAAAAATAAGTGCAATGATTAGGTTGCTGTCCTGTGTGTACAAGGTCTTGGTAGGTTAACAAGAAGAACAAATATATCTACGTCTTGTTCTTAGAGTAACTTGCAGATTTTGTAAAGATGTATTATTTTTAATTCACGCATAACCTGTCAGTATATTGGCTTCATGCATTTTGCTCTATGAATCTGAGCTGTGAACTTCACTCAATATTAATTTTCCCCCACAAATACCAGCCAGGGGTAATGGAGATCACAATCTGCTTTTCCATTTGTGTGTTATTGCATAATAACGTTTGTTTGAAATACAATCTCAATCTGCCATCACTTGATTTTATGACAGTTGTACAAAATTTCATTGTTTATGCATATCCAACGTTAATAGCCCTGTTGTTTGCTCACTATTATTTATATTAATGATTATTTTATTATTATCAATGTTGTAATACGCTCACCTTTACGAGGTACATCTACACAGCTGAGTATAGTGTGTGTATCTGATGTTTATAATGTGTTCGTCGTGTAATATTCTGAGAGGGTTAAACTACCTGCCACCACTCAAAGTAAGAGGGTACCCTAAGATAAGGCCGGAGTTCCCTGATGGTTATCCATAAAGTCTTAGGTGTCTCATCCATATTCACCGAGAAGGCGACATTACTTAGTGTTGTCAGTCACCAAGGAGGACGAAGACACATCGCGATAGTTTGTGTGAAGAAATTGATCTCTGAAACATCCATCTATTGATGTCAGGATTCTTCTTTAATTCTAGGTCTTCTTCATATCTCTAGGGCACTCCTGTAGTGCTGATGGTAGAATTCTGCAGTAGAAATATCCAGATGGGGGTTTTAATTGCATGAAGTGTATATGCTTCTGGGATATTATTCTAGTAATATTGGTTGTTCGTGAAAAATTAAAGGACTAGAATTGACTATAACCTTGAGCCATTGTAGTATTTTTTTCGGATTTTGGTGCCTCCGTCCAAACTCGATGGATAGGAAATTACAGTCGAAGCTCCTGGTTAGGGTCCGAATCTCAATATTTTATTGGGGTCACCCTTCAGCCATATGGCATATGTTATAGATTTAATCAGCGCTGAGGGCAAGCGAAAAATTCACTCGAAGCAATTGATCGTTTTAAGTATATTTAGTTTTCAAGTTAGCATGTTATTTATTCAAATGGATGGAAATTATGAAGCACTTGTTTACTGACTTACTACGACCAGTGCTGCTAAATTATTATATAATATAAATTGATTGAACATTATTTGTTTTGTGTTGATGTTTTTTGTAAGTCTGTTGACAGAATTCAGCTATCTACTGGAACATAATGTGTGAATAAGCACACGAATTTCAGGTTATCTGGTATTTCACTTTCTTAGATTATGTTATTACGTCATGAACCCTACTTCTGACATTTGGAGGCCAATAATGTTTCTGACGATATTAAAGGGAACCTTCGGGAGTAAACATCCATGGTGCCTTAAATTATTAATACAACGTGCAACGTTAAGTTGCAAATCGGTTTACTGTATTGTTGTATATTAATTTTTTAAATAATTTTTTTCCTGTTGAATTGGGCACTTTTGTACCCACAAATAAACTTCTTCAGTTCGATCACTATCTCATTTCGACAGAGAATAGCCATTATATCCAAGCATGGTTATCCCACCTCTTTGTGAACTCTCGACTGCTGCAGTTTGACATATTTATTATTTTAGCTCGGTTGCATGTTTGCGTACGAAACCAATGCCTCCATCACGTAACTGCTAACGCCTGTTGGCTTACAGACCTCTAGGATGTTTTTTTTTTTTATAAATTCCGACTAAGCCTATAATTGAAGGATGAATCATCTTTAATTTCGTTTCAATGACTGTTTAGGCTATTTTGTACAACATGGCGATAAAACCAACAACATTTATATTGTTCCCAACTGTTTATTTATCGATCTTCTGGATGATTATTCTTTTCTTCGTCATTAATTTGTTTAAGAGTTTTCTGGATGTTGGGATGTTTTATTTATTTATTTATTTTCAAGTTTCAACATATTTAGACAATACCAGCGAAGTTATTTATGCCTATATTAACATCCACCCGTAACGACATGGTATTAATCCAACTACAGGCATATTCGTTTTGGGATAGTTTATAAATAGCTCTATTGATCCCTTCCACATTACATGTCCCTGGATTGGTCGACTCTATCATGGAGATGGGAAAAAACTATGACTGGCATAAAATAGATAGGAATCAGACAGACTATCACATCCTGATTAAGCCTATGACGCAATAATATTTTCTGTGTTGTCATTATCTAGTTCATTATCGTAAAAATAAAACGCTATGATATATATATGGATATTTCTTGATCTAACCCATAATTTATATATGATCTTTCGTCTCTTTTTCTTATCGTATATCAGTTTTATTCCTCATCACGGCGATGATGTCTGCCAGAGTCTGTTTATCCCGGGACAAAATAAATATGCCTCGGTGACCGCGTTATGAGTCGTCTAATTCACGACCGTTATCAGTTTGATAGCTGGTTAATATTGATAAAATTATGTGTCGCTGAGCCATTAGAGTGCGAGAATTATTACCATCATCTGTAGTGGCCTTGGAGCAAAGTATAAATTTGGTAGTTGCCCATAACAGTCAGTTTTCAGTATCCATTGTTTGTATCGTTCTGTCAAACAGTATGCAATCAGGGGAGAGTATATTTATCTGGTGATATCGTCAGTCTGTGAATGTTATGGTCCGAGGAATGAAATCCGTTTCTTTTTGTTTCGGTGTCGTGCAGAATAGCTGAAGATTGTGTGAGTACTAATTCTAAGTAATATGAAGATGTTACCGACTGTTGTATTCTGTATGAGTAGAATCCATTGTTCTATGACCAACACATATCGGCTTGTACAATTACACTGAACAATTGGTACAGTATAAAGAGACATTTGGTTGGAGGTAGAAGATACTCCAGCTAACAACGCTCTTTCAGTTCATACGAAAAACTGAACAGTTTGGAGAATGTTTTTTTTATAGCAGAAAACATTTTGGAAAGAATCTGACCATTTGATGCTTGATTAAGAAAGTTTTTACTGCATATATGACAGGAATTGAACTTGTTCTAACTGATATGGCATTGGGGAATCTCTCTCTCTCTCTCACCCTCTCTCTCACCCTCTATGTATGCGTGTTTACTTGTTTAGTTAGTTGTGAAATACAGCCTATGCGGCAATATATATATATATATATATATATACATGGGCTATTTTGTGTTACAATTGACTGATGGAAATAAATTCTAAATCATAAATTCAGTTTTTGAAAGACTGGGCGATAAATATGATAATGAAACATCTTCAACACTGCTGATATTTACCTCATAGTATGTTAAATGATTAGGAGTGTTAATTGTGTTGTTAGCTAAATAATTTAAAGGTTCACCAACGTTGTTTATATATATATATATATATAAACATGTATATATATATATAAAACACACACATATATATATATATATATATATACATGATGCAACTATATCTATCTCTACAATTCTATACATTTATACGCACATAAATCTAAATAGAATAAATCGTTATTCCAACTATCTATAAAAAAAATTATTTGGAGGGAAAACGTTGGAAGTCTGCATGAAAATATACTATAACCGATATAATATGATCATGAAACTGGTTCAATCCTGTTGTTATATTATGCTCATGTATTCGTGAAATTTGTAGGAAATCTAAATATTTTGTTTCCCTTCGCCGACCGACTCATTTTTGAAGCTCGGCCCATTTGGTTTTAAATTATTTCCTATTCGCAGTATCTTCTCAATTTCAGCCTTTAGACAAAATGTTTCGTTCTTGGACTAAATTTTAATTCCCGATATGTTTATTGGGCTATAGCGATAGAGCAATATTATAGCACGCTACTACTGGTCATACACCACTAACGTGAAATTCGTAATTATGCGAATCAAGCGGAGTGACACCATTTTAAAATCTTGAAACGGGTTGATGATGGAGGGAAAGCAAACTATGAAAAATAGATGTAATTTTATACGCTAGTGATTTTTTTGGACAAAGTTTCATGTTTTGTTTGCCCGTTCTCAACAAATATATGAACACGTACGCTAGATATGGCAATTATACATTTTGTTGACTGGATTGACTGTGCTATCTGTCCATATAGGAACATGAAACATCGATGGTATTCTGGAAATAAAATGCAAGAATGCCTGAAAATGGAGCCTTTTTTGTTATTAAGCTTAATAATTTGAAAAGTTCATCATGATACTGTTATATAATAGAGCACTTATTTAGCCCTATTTGTCTAGCATCCTGCGCATGTGTGGGTGTAGTTCGATCAATTAATCTGCTTTGGTTCTTATTTGATTTTGTTCTGAAATTACTTTTTATACTATTAAACAGACAAAGCGTTGTCCTATATATTTTTTATAAGCAGAACCATTGACCTGAAAGAAAACTAGACCGAGCAGTCAGTGATGTTTGACCAAACAGCGCTGACTTCCGGTAGTGGCAAAAAGCTACGTTGAAGCGGCTGCGCTCCGAATTTTGAACCTATGAATAAGGACATTTATTGTGATATGTGCATTATAATTTTGTGTGTGCAGACAATCTGTATTATTCCTGTCCTATTATATGTCATGAAATAAGTAAATGTCGTTTTTAACAGTTATTTTAAATGTGTTCCTTATACTTACCGATGAAAAGATATTCCTTTTGTATTACTTTTACTCCCACGGCTTATGCAACCAACGACACAACAATATTTCACCATGTTTATAAACCCGATTTTGCAGTCTGCATTCCTTTTTTCCACGACTGGAAGTTGGAACCTGTTTGCCATCAAATCGGCGGCCGTGTTCGATCTAGTTTTCTTTCATGTCAATGAGCAGGACCACTTGCAAAAGTGATAGGTTATAATATGTATATATATATATATATATATATATATATATACTGTCCTTATTTGACCGCTACGGGTGGTTGAGGTATAGATAAGAGAACGAATTACGTGATAATCAATAGTGTGTCATAGAAAGGCCTAGCGTTTTTTCCACGTGTAACCGTTCAAATAATTTCAAATATTATCCACTCACCAAACTAAACATTGTTGGATTTATAACCCTTTCTTCTTCTTTCTATATGACTCGTTCCCTTTGTATCCAAGTGAAGACTCATAAATAGCAAGAATCGCGCAAATAATTGCCAAGAATTCATATATATATATATATATATATATATATTGGGCGTCCACGGGGGGGGGGGCATTTGCCTCCCCCCGGAAAATATTTTTTACAAAATTACATGGAAAATACAAAATGAATAAAATAACATAAACATTTCTGAACAGTTCATTCAGTTAGAGGAGGTTACTACTCTTGGAACAGGAATTGGAGTCGTCGGGGTCCTCTTCCGAAATTGTCAATGACCTTGTTCATTAGCTTGGTCTTCAAGGTTGTCAATGCCATTCAATTCCTTGACAGATGAAACGATGTGCTTGAATTCATCTCTTTCTGTTTGCTACATTTCTCTCGGATGTAGTGCGAATATGTGAAAATAGGGTGTGTTACTTTCACCAAAGCGACTTTACAGAGACAGGATCAAGGAATCTATGTACGGGACAGAGATGATGCGGCGATAGTACTCCTCAATGGAGCCTTCTACATTCGGCCGGTGGATCTGGCGTGCACATCGCCGAGGCATAGTCAAGTCTATGCCAAGTTCTTCTGCCAAGGTTTTCACCTCCGGGATGACATCTTCTGAGAACACACAGTTTGCACCATCCCGGTGAGCCCGGAAAGCCTTCATCAACCGGTCGATGTGATCTCGGACTCCCATCATGTCCATGTCGACTGCCTGTAGCTGTTGGGTCACTGGCTCCAACATCGCTGAGCACTTCGCAAGGATCTCCAGACAGATGAGGAATACTGTGGTTCCTGCAGCACACCTCAGCTGATGCGCCGTCTGACGCGTACTCTGTGACTCATGCTGGTTTGTTTCCAGTTGCTCCAATTGTGCATAGATATCATAAAGGCTGAAAAGATGCGGATGTTTTTGTACTTTGCGCTCCATCTGGTTTCACACAACAAAGGTACATTTGGAACCAGTCTCCTGCGCTTGGGACTTCTATGTCGACGCCTGTTTATATCAGACATGCCTGAGCCCTGAACATCCCCCAGTCTGATGGGTTAACGTAGAGTTAATTGCAGGGGCGTCATGCTAGGGAAAACTTGGGGGGGTCTGTTGAAAGCGAAGTTTAGAGATTGTAGAACATTTTCATCCCATTTAGAAAAATAAAATAAAAGAAGTATAATTACAAATTATTTATATATTTACAATTACGACATAATTACAAATATAATTACAATTTGGTTGATATATGTTGTACGCATTTATAAAATACAGTTACAGTTATCTGTTGATAGACATACAGTATAACTGTAAATATTATTGTTGAATTATTGCAGAGAAAAATAAATAAATCATTTATAGGCATGCTAAGAAATATAAAACTTCTTAACGTGAAACATTGTTCCAGTATATGTCCACAAACTTCTGAAAACTAGGCTTGAAAACATGAACTAACCTATGGTAGTCACTGTAAACATTGATAAATGTTTCGTTTTACTGATGTTTTGTGGTATTCTATGATAATTTTGCTCTAGATATGACTGAATAATGCAAATAAAAGTCTATCACAACAGATCTAAAGGTTATAATTTCGTGTGTTTTCTACCTGAAGAATTGTTAACATTTTGTCATGTTATTTACAGTAATCGTAGCAAAAAGTATGTATGTATATATGTATAAGATAGGTATCATATGGATGTGTTTGTTTTATTATTTTTCTCTGTCGTTTTTTTAAATTTCAATTGAAACATTAATTTCTTTTACCACGTTGAATAAATGTCACTGCCATGTTGTTTAATTAAAAATGTGAATTATCATTTAATGGAATCTTTTTTATGGGATGGTTTAATTAAATGGGTCAATAGTCTCTTAAGGGTCATCACCTTGTTTAGAATATTTGAAAGCCCACCAAGGTAGTATCGGGAGGGGGGGGGGCAGTAGCAGATAAGATCAGAGACAAAAGTAAATATTTAGCTTAATATATATATACCAGATACATATAGCCAGTGACGTGATAACAGGTTTATATGTTTCTATAAAATGTTGTTTCAAACACACACACATAGAGAGGGGGGGAGAGAGTTCTGTCAGTTTCCATATAACTGTAATTATTATAACTGAGTACGTCGCTACTAGTAGGATAAAATCGTATTACACGTACGGTAAAATATTGCCATGCATGTCAACACCATCTGTCAATAGTGGTGGGAAGAAAAAACCCGGTGGCGCCCGGTTTGTGAGTGATAATGATATTTGCTGGTTGTCATTTTATCATGTGATATTGTTGATCATGTGATCATTATTTTGCAACAGTGTCGTCTGGTAAAGGACGTTATATTTTAACTTAATGTGACGTGATGTTGACTTTATTCTATCACAGTTAACCGGACTTGTAGAATTAGAAGTTGTAAATAATAGGTAAGTAGAATCTATAGCAGAGCTATTAACATGAGTTTTGAGGGCGGAAAATGTTTGCGTAACAATACATCCTAGGACCTATGAGGCCTATATACTAATATAGGGAGAGGTGTTGAGGTTCGATCACCTTACATTTCAGTGGTTCGATTTTAGTATACGCGATACAGCAATCGGCAAGAAGTACTTTTCTGTCGGGCCCTTAATGTTTAATGTTCCCAATAAGGCAGATCACGTGATTTGTGACCCAATTCAATGTCGTAGACGTTATTTACATAAGCAAAGTGGCGGGAGGGGGAGTTCGACCACAGTGCCGGTTGGATTGACCACACTTGGCGGGGATAATCGACCGATTCAGTTTGATATGTGGACTTCATTTTCATCTAAAATTTGCTGTTTTATATCATTCTTAATCTTTCAGGATTCAGTTTTTGTTTCTTTTCATGATTCACATGTCAGCATATACTGTAAGATAAAGAAGCGCGGAATTTTGGGACTATTGACGTGAAAGAAGACTAGACCGAGCACTCAGTGATGTGTGATTGGCCCACCATGACCAACCAGCGCTGATTTCCGTTCGGAGCAAAAGGCAACGTAGAAGCGGCTGCGCTTCGAATTTTGACCCTATGAATACGGAAATTTATTGTGGTGTGTGCGTTATAATTTTTTGTGTGCAGGGAATTTTTAGTCTACTCCTGTCTTATTATATGCCATCAAATGCGTAAATGTCAATGCCAGATACGGGGTTGTCGAACAGGCTAAATATAATAAAAGTTAATCGTAATTTCCCCCAACAAAACGCTTTAACAGCTATTTTAAATGTGTTTCTTACCGATGAAAAGATATTCCTTTTTTATTACTTCCACGGCTGATGCTAACAACGGCACAACAGGAATTTACCATGTTTATAACCTTATTTTAGCAGTCTTCTTTCCTTTTTCCCTAACCGGAAGTTGGGACCTATTTGTTATTAAATCGGCGAACATGCACGGTCTAGTTTTCTTTGAGGTCAGTGTTGGGTACCTAAAGCGATAGTTCATTAATTAAGCGTTTTGCGGCGTCACCATTGATCCATCTAACTAATTTTAATGAAATGCATAATTCTGCCATTGAGCAAATAGTATAAAACACACATTTTTTACGTTAGTGGAGTGCCAGACACGTACATTTACTTGAAATGGAACCAAGCTGCAGTTATACACCCGAGCGATCTAGTAATGTTAATATTGATTGGAATCTTAACCTCCAAAAAGATATTCATTTGTCATACACAATTGGCGCCTTTTACCCCCATTATCTTTACCACTGCATTTGCCTAGCTACTCTGATACAGTGATTTGAACTGATATGACTGAAAATGAAGTGGTGCCACAACATGATAGGTTATTTTTAGCCCTGACTGACTTCTTTTATAACAAATTTAAACTTGTTAGATTTTAGTCAAGTTTAATAATATTATTAATACAACTTATTTCTGTAGCTTCCTTCCACTCATTCCCATGGGAGAGTCAACTCATATTACCTTGAAAGAACTGAAAATATGCAGGAGGATTTAGATTCGGCAAAGGAATTTACCAAGGTTGATAAATCAGCCATTGCTTAGTCTCATCTGCACTGCCAGCAAATACTTCGCTCGAGGAGCAGATGAAAAGTCTGGTGTGTATGGGATCTTGTCTGTTAGGGTTATGCCATGTCTCAAGAAAAATAAGTTATTGTTCATTCATCGCCCCCAGCACCATACAGGGGAAATTGGTTTAACACTATTTTTTGTAAATGCAGCAGCAGCTTATTGTTTGCACAGCTGCATGGAAGAGTTCATCGATTCCCATCATACAAACCATTTTCTAAGTCAGAAGATACCTCAAATAGCTAGTCTCAATTGGCCAATGTAAAATACATGGTTTGATCACTGCACTATTGTGGTCAATGATAGAAAATAAAGACATCCATATCTTTGAAATGAATAAAATATATCTTCAACTGGTTAATTTTCTAGATAGCACAAGTGAACATATTGAAGAATTTCTCAGGGGTGATTTTCTTCCTTTTGGCACAGATACATGTGTCCATAAAGATCCTATCTATCAAATACTGGTTAAGCCTTCTGAAATAGATACACACACCACAACAGCACCGAAAGTCCTCTTGCCTGCTCTAGCAAGCTCTTTTGACACATATTTGCGGACCACCTACGTTGTGGCAAATATGCAGATGTGACGGCACACATGAAAACTGCAACACAGGAGTTATTAAGCACAATAAATTTGTTGAAATGTGCTTTGGTTATTTCGATCAACTGTTGAGGTTCAAACCCAATGTAAAATGTTTGGCGACTGAATTCTATTTTATGTTTTGCGTTAACAAGACCTCCCGGTGACTATCAACAAAGACACCAGAGGACAGTGACAGAGGGGGGAAAAATGCACGGTGCCATGTAAAAGAGACTAGAGATTAAAGAAAAACGAAGGCAAATTCTGCTTGATAAGTAGAGTAAAATAGAAGATGCAGTAACAAACAAAAAAACTACAAGAAAAAGAAGGATCTCACAGATAATATAAGATTTTATGGTTTGTAGCAATCTACTAATTCACGGAAGACGGCGACACAGTTTGGTATAATGGACATTTTATGTCACAGGTTTAAATCTCTTAATAAATAATTATGATCAAAGTTAAACCACTTGAGTACATCATACATGTTGATGATACTGTATCTAATTCATTGTGTCATAATCATTAACACTAATTTGTCCTGATATAGTTTATTAGTGATAAATAGTGTACCATTATTGTAAGCACTGTAATTCGTCCTGTGTGGTCTATGCTATGGTAATAGACTATGTTGGTGGTCATTTTAATAATATAGATTAACAGTTTATTGGAAATACAAGTTTAGTATTTTTTTAATAACTTGTTTTTAGGTGCCAGGATATTCTTGCTGGTACATGTATAATATTGTCTATAACGGTGATGAGAGTGTGTATGCATATTCCCTCGATGATGACCTTCAGTTGGTGATAGAATAAATCATCGGTATATACAACTGTAAATAAAACTGAACATTCTGACGACATAGATTAATATACTGACATTTCACGACACATGAAGGAAGAATCAGCATTTAACGAGATTAAACATCGACATCACTTACTCGGTGCTACATTAAATTTAATAGGTTTATTATCGTACTATAAACTAGATAAGTGCTTCATAAGAAATACATACTTATTTAAGTGCATATTTAAAGTTTGGTGGGATGTGATGACGGATATGTAAAATGTGGTGCCAAAAAAAATCCAGAACACATCATACTCCAATAGCTGTAAAGTAGGCTACGATAGTTATGTGACAATAATTCATGTACTACTGTTTTAACTTTTTAAATATCTTTCTAATGATATATAACACAGCATTGTCATGACTAGTATTAACATGAGTTTTGAGGGCGTAATACTTTTGTGCGTGACCCTACATATCTGTTTCCCCATTCCCGATAATGGCTATGTCGAACGGCTAATCATTAACATCCGGATGCTAAATAGGTAAACTATTCTTTAAAATCATTTTATTTATTATATTATCATTCTATGAATATCTGCCCTTGAGATCCGAGGTTTTTGTACTGCAGTGTCGCTGAACCTCACTCACTCACTCACTCACTCACTCACTCACTCACTCACTCACTCACTCACTCACTCAATGAATTTAATAGTAATTTTAATAATATAATAATAATGAATTATTCTCTCTGTTTTTGTACAGAATAAGTAAGGAGAATAACAACCAAGAAACAGTGACAATATTAACTATATAACTTATAAGCAAAAACATTAATGTAGCAGTTTGACAGTTTGTTTACACAGCAACGGAAATACGAATTCTAAGATAATCTTATCACGTATTCAATATTTTAAGCACTGATTGGATGATAATTTGTTCTGTTGGAAAATACAAATCTTGAGCTAATGTGTCACATGTCTTTCTGTAACGAAACAGAACGGAATAAAATGTACTTATGATAATATTTTCTATACGAGGATCAGATGTTTACAGTATCCACGTGTAAGTGATATCAGACAAATTAGTCGGTCTGTGATCAGTAACATAACGAGGTTGATCGATGTATATCGTGATCATCGCGGGTTCGAGATGAACATTTTTATGTCTTGTTTCATACGGTCTCAAATATAATACACTTCTTACACTATCGCTCTCTTAGCGACATGTTGCCACAATATGTAAATTAATACAGCCAGCATGAAGGTTGAATAAATTATATGTCCAAGAGCGAAATAGAGCCAAGTAATGAATAGGAAACATTAGAATCACAGTATTTTGTTTCGTAATAATTAACTACTTAAATGTTTCAAAAACTAAATTATCTATTTACTGTACATGGTCTTCAAGATAATAATGATCACGTATCCGCGCCGAGGGGGATATTTATGACCAGAATTGGCGCTCTTTTAGTACTATTGGCTGCATCGATCGTATCGTGGCTATTTCAGCTTGTAAAGTACCATATTCAAGTCATCTCGGGATCAAATGGTTCATCCGATGATATATCCTGAAGTTGCCCGAGTCAAGTATAGAGAATGGTAACAACAATAAACGGTAGATGGCGTCCTACATCTAATATTGGCTGGATTGGATATTTCGGGACCCGATTCTTTTATTCTCGGTAAGCGGCGACATCAGCGCCGTCGTAATTCCTCTAACAATATCGATCCCAACGGCAACCGCAGACGACCAAACAGAACGTTTATCGCAACCGAATTGACTGTTTCCGATTTTCTTTGTCCTTTCGGTGACTGTCAGACACCAGAAGTGGAGTGTCACGTGACGAACACGACGTGGTTATGTCGTCCGAAAATGAAGAAACCTCGAAGTGGGGGATTTTAAGTCGAACTAACGTGGATATCAAAGGAACGTCGGTTTTAACTGAGCCGGAACATGGAAAAGGTGATGACGTCACTTTGGATGAATACACCGAGTATTATAAAACACTTCTCCGATGTATTATGGTGAATGCTGCCAATCATATCAGGTTAGTGTGTATAGTTATGTGGAGATATGTATTTTATTTATTTAGAGACTTTCACGCCGTATCATATTCGAATGCTATTTTTCTGTTGTACGATATGACCCCTAGGTGCGGATTGATACAATCAAGCACCAAAGTGAGCTCCCCATGTAGCATACTGGTTCGATCTCCTAGTTATAGGATCATAATTCGCAATAGACTCTAACAGCCCAATCACATCTTTATTTATGATTAATTCAGCTAGTGAACAGTTTAAAGATTAACGTTGAATCTGAATTTACAAGATCATAATTGTTTTATGGATCAGCCTTATCATTAAGCCATTATATTTTACCATAGTTAGAACACGTTGCTATGTTTGATAGCGAATCACTAGTTCCCTGTTATTACGCGTCCATAGCGTAGTGATTGGACTAGTTCGCTGCAAACCTCTAGATTCTAACAATTATAGATTTAGTTTTTGCAAATGTTCACCTAATCCTAGGTGTGACCATTAAGAAATAACTCATTCACTCACATATTCAATCACTAGTTTCCTAAGCAACTGATTATCAAGCAAATACGTGGATTTTCGAGACGTTTTACCTATCTAGTAATGCTTTCTTTTTACTTTTATTGGAACTGCAACACGTATAAGCTTTCTACCAGTGAATTTATTAGCCTGAGTGCTGGTTTCACATTTTTGTAAAGAATGAAACATGTTACAGAGACAGGTAATATCGGGAATTGATCCCATGATCTGGACGTCTTCAACACATTTATCAATAAGCTAAACACGAACTATGATACGATTTTTCAGAAACGACGAAGGTTCGCTCATGTCAACCACATCGTCATCGTCATCATCGTCGACATCGTCATCTACGTCATCATCATCGTCAGTAGTATCGTCATCTGATAACTCAGACACAGAGATTGACGGTGACATTACACCACAAGCTTTGACGCACGTTTTATCCCCACCGAGATATGACGTGTGCTCGTCATATGTGACATCATCTTCGTGTGAAAGAATCAATGGAGGTTTGGTTTCATCGCCGCTGACGTCATCTTCTGACACAAATGACGTCACCCAGTCGCAAATAGAATCATTATCATCTAGGACTCGATATATTGATCCACAATAGGACCAGCTGTTTGGGCGAGAAAGTGTGCTTACGTGGATCCAGAAGTCATTTCCCACATAAAGATAATCTCTTGGACATAATATCAATATTAGCCTTCTGGTTGACAGGGGTTTACACAATCTATTTTAATTCGAACACTCACTAATTCCAATATCAATCAGCCAAATCAAATGGCCCAGCATTTTCAGCAAAGTTCCAGATTACAGTGGGATGAAAATTGTAAAACATACATTGTTTATACTGAATTTTGTTCGGTGTTTAATTGGTGTAAACTATAATTTCAGGAGAAATGTTTTTGACTTTCACGAAATATTTTTCAATATGCAAGTATTAGTTAAAATGTGACTCATAGTTTAATACCGGAAAATGAAATGTGTTGGAAAACTTGGTAAATTATGTATACGTGTATTTGTAGAATATAACACAACTTGCAATTTGAGTTTATAAGTTAAATTATTTAGTTAAATAAGTTAATTGAAAAGGAGCCTCCCTGTCATCTAAATAGAAAATAAAACTGTTTCATAAAGCACACGTTACCAGAGCAAACTACATCTAGTTTATCAATTTATATTGTAATATTAATTGGGGTAACGGCCTGTAAAATAAAGATCATAAATTGATATTCAATGATAATATGTTCCCGGCTACTTTACGATATATATATATATATATATATATATATATACATAGTTTAACAAAACAGATTTCGGTATTTTAATTGTCACAGAAAAAGAAGAAATAATTTATGTCTCAAGAAGGATGATGCTATAGAGGTATTAATATACAGAAATTATTTTGTGGCAAATCAGTAGCAGACTTAATTCACTGATCGGCATTATCTAATATGTTTTGTTTAATTAAAATTTATTGTGGGACAGTCAATGGCTGCTTGGATGAAGAAAGATTTGTAATAAAAATTCATTTGGTAAAACTAGTATGATAATGTTAATCTGTACAAAGAGACAGCAAACCATTCTCTCTTTTACACACACACGCGTACACACACACACACACACATATATATATATATATATATATTAGTGTATAAAATATACTTATAATTCTATTATCTACGACGAAAGCAGCAATAGCAATATTAGTTTCGGTTGTAAAATCATATTTGTTTCTGGTTTTTGGTTTCATATTGCTAAAGAAACCTAACATGTAAAGAAGCAATTATTGATAGCAATTAAGTGTCTGTACTGAGATTTGACTACTATCGCTAATAAACTTTTGTCGGATCTTCGGATTAGATCTACTTCAAGTAATACTGCTTTTTTTCTGACTTAATTACGCTGAGAATTTTGTATTTAAGCTAAGTTGTTTACTGAAGATGTATTAATATAAAACCTATTCAGAGATCCAAGAGACATTGATTAACATAATATTTTCTTAAATTTTGTTCAACGCCAAGGAATTAGCTAGATTGTTGTGCTCAGAATAAGCTGAGAATAAACTGTTACCACAAATTGTACAGCTTCATAAGTTTTGGTTGACTTTATAACATCCTCACACTTTTTCTTACATAGTAGGCCTCCTGGTTAGAGTCGACCTAGGGTATCTATCCAGACTGTTTCTAGATTTAAGTTATTTAAGTTGTCTTGAGTGTATGAACCTATCGTAAGAATCTCTTCAATCGGAATTAAGTCATATTCATCTAAAGATGGTTCGGACAGGTATTTTGTTTTTCTGCATATGTATTAGAAGATGCGTTAATAACACAAAAGACATCGGTTTTTAATTAATCGAATATCCGTGATCGTTACTTCTAACACGACGTTCGCTGTTACTCTCGCCTATTTCCTATTTGAAGCAGTGTAAATATTCACAAATATACATTATATTATACGGTCCACAGTTTAAATTGCCTATTAGTCCATGCGATTTACTAATAATAGTACTGGTAATGTTGGGACAAGGAAACAACATCTAGTATGATTTACGTCTGCTAATCTCACATAGTTTTGTATCTCATTGACTGTCCATAAGATTATCTAAATTAATGTGACGTTGTTGTATTTGTAGTTCTTGGACAGTTTTGTTTTTAATGTGGCGCTGCCATCTTTTTCAGTAGTTTCTTTTTGCATAGTGACTGAGACACACTAGCCACGCTTAATCGAAATCTATATTTTTGGAACAGATTCTGAAAAAAGTTTGAGATTTGAGATCTGTCGATTTAAAGACCTTCGTTTTAGTCCATTTTTATTTTCTGAATCTTTAAATATTTGTGTATCTAAGAAACCAATTTTCTGCTTATTTATTGCAGCCTTAAATAAAATTGGCCGTTCGTGTTTATTCAATATACCGTGCATAAAGCGTTTTCATTACGGGGCCACATCATCATCTAGATAACGATAATAATATATATGTATCTAATAATATATATATATATATATATATATATATATAGTATGTATGTCTATGTATGTTGCTTTATATAAGGCCTGCTTCTCAATTTAAATATTGACATGTATATATAGGCACAACGAGGTGCCCATTCACGGCCCACCGAAGTGCCAGAAACCCATGATCGATAATAATCATGATTTAATTTTTTTAAATCACAAAATCTGATTTTCAAATTTACAAAATTTAAATCGGATTTTTAAAATTTAAATCATTTTGTTTTCAAAATTCACTACATGATTCAAAATGCTTATATTTGTGTTGTGCACTTATCAAATATTAAATATTCTTGACATATATGAGGACATATTTATTCAAGCTTTGATTCCCTGGTCTCAACATTGTAATCGGATTACCGAATTATTTGTGTTCAACGGGCGAAAATGATGTGTTGGTGGCGTATATGTAATTAGCCGTCTGCATATCTATTGCATCTTTCTCAGATTCTGATGTCTGCATGACATATATATCCATATTCGATTACTGTGGTTTGAACAGCTTAACACGATATGATACTAGGAGATTCAGCTCATTTCCTGCTGGGAATAGCGGGACCAACACCTGTATTATGTCAGATTCAGTGAGCCTCACTGAACAGACGCTTTTGTGCTGTTTCGTATATATACTTGGCATATTGTTTGCACTTGGCACGGTAACCAGTTTCCCCACAGGTGGCCACTTTCCCATAGTACCGCCACACACTGTCTTACTTTCGTCCGGCCATATATCTATTGTAATATTCACAAGTGCAACAACAGCACAGATACATACAAGTCTAAAGCAACAGTACAATAATGTGTGCAATATCACGAGATCTAATAATAATAACAACAAGTTTATATTCTTCATAATTCAAAGCAAGTGATGTAAGATATCGATATTTCTGCATCATATATTTCCCCTATCTAATAAAGATCTAATGATAATTTCAACATTAAAGCCAGTTTTTGAAACTATTTGTATCTATAGTATATTGGTGTATGGTCATTGGATTGCACAACTGGGTATCAAGGTGTGAAGTTAATTCCCTTGTGAATTTTCAGAATCATATAGTACCTTCGAGGCTTTGGCTTAATTGTTGATAATAAGAATTGCAATTGTCTGTCTGTGGTACTGAAGGATTTTTTAAATCTATTTATTATTTCTGTATGAAGAAATTTAATATTTCTGTATGAAGAAATTTAATATTTCTGTATGAAGAAATTTAATATTTCTGTATGAAGAAATAAAGGGTTTTTTTTTTAGATGTGAGTATTATTTAATTATTGATAAATAACATTTGTTTAACCATTATCAGCGTTGATGAATCCTTCTTATTTTTAAAATATCCCTGAGGGCTAATGATTCAAACTGGTTTATATTTTTCTCTTCAGAATAGCTAAGTGTTTTATGAAGTTTGAAATACAGTGAATGCAATTTAATTTTTTGTCACATTATAAGTTAAGGTCCAGTTGATTTCGATACTAATGCCTTACTGTTTTTAAAATAGTTGTTACGGCAACACCTAAAACATAATTTAATTTTCTATCCATCTTAACCGTTGCATCTACAATTGATGTTTCATCAATATTAGGAGTAGGGGCAAATGACAAACCGTTGCTCATTAAATTAGCCCCCTTTTCCGATAGATTACACACGCACGAAAACACACACATTATATACACCAAAATCAGAATCACACACATACACACACATTCGCTCACTAACAACATTGAAAAAACATAACAAACATGTGATATATGTTTAACCTTCCAGAACAAACAAAACTGGTATGTTAAACTAACGGGATACATGTCATTTGATCAAATACAATGCATAAAGGGAAATGTTTTAAATTAAGTGATAAATTGTTCTTAGTAGCCTAATTCATGTGTAATGTTTAAAGTAAAGAATCAGTTGGGTGGCTTAATAAAAGAAAAGCATAATCTGACATCGATGATGGGGAACATTTGCTAAAGACAAGACCGACTGATTTACTTTGAGTGTCTACGGGGTTCACTTTGCAGCAAACAGACAGTATTATAGACAAAGAACAGCAGTAAATTACCCTTTTTATGACTACTTTTTCTTTTTGATACATTAATCTGATAATAACCTTTCTCCCCTTCGTGATTCAGTTTTATAGAATGTCGAATGTCCTTTTTTTAATAAAGTTTATGTTGGTCGTATATTGATTAATTCTAATTTCTCTATCAATTTAGAGAGATGTACCATTTCAATGATAACTACCAGGTTGACGAAAATGTGTTAAAATGACGGGTAGAGGAAAATATGTTTTTATTTGTTTAATTCACAAAATAACATCAGTGATAAAACACGGCTGAATCTTAATGATCCAATACATTCAACAATATTCCAAAGCATGTCCTTTTTTTGTCAATAAGACCAATACATAATTATATACTACAACAACAACAACTAATAACAATAATAATAATAATTAACCAACAAATTACTCATTAACCAGTTATACAATTACAAGAACAAGCTAGTGGTGTCATATTGTTATTGAAGTAAACACCTTACTACATCAAACTCGTGTTCAATTTGCATTAAATCATAAGGAACGAGCTAGAAAAAAGTATACCTTCATCTTGTGTATCTTATAATTTAGAAATGTTCAAAACGGATCGTGATGTCTAAGACATGACATGGCATTTGCCGCTTATTATAATTCTAACATACCATTAATTATTAGTATCTGGTAAATTTTACAAACCGTATTCGCAGAGTACCAAATTCAAATGTCATCTCATATAACAAATACACATAACTGTTAAACAATTGAATGTCAACGAATTAAAAATAATTATACTTCTTCACGTTAATCTACTGAGACATTACATTGCTGCTGTTTACAAAAATACGATATAGATATGTCAATTCGGACAATTTTCTATAGGAACATTATTGACTGTAAACGATTAAGAATGAGAAGAAATCTCACAATGGGATAATTAAACTATTATGTATCCCCTGACTTGAGCTGTCTCTTATGAGATACATCATCTATGTTTTAACATAATCTAGAGGTACTGAAATTTTAGCTAATCTTCTCCTTTATATTGTCATCTTCTCTTTTATTCTGTTAGTTATCGCCATTTAATAGCAGATTGACTTTCTAGATTATTCACTTCGTCGATATGATGTTGTCATTTCTGTGACCTTGACACGCTGATATTTATTTGACGATGAAGTGATTGGCTGCGATAAAAATCGTTAATGTTAACATTGTTGCCAAATAACAGTTGATAGTCATTAGGGGAGTGTTTGTGTACTTCAGACAATGAGAGCTCAGAAATCATTAAAGCACATCAGACACGCACATCACACACACACACACACACACACACACACACAAACCCGACTAAAACTTTTATTTTACTAATGCAATATAAAAGATAAAATAAATTGGGGGATTTGTTGCGAATAATAATATTTAATAATGAAGACGAACATGTTTTGAATTTATATCTCAGCGAAATACTTAATACTACGAGTACTTGTTATGTGAGGTAACATATTCTGATGAGCCTTCAGTGGTATTTTTATGGTTGTAGTTATTACTATTACTATTATTATTATTATTATTGTTGTTGTTGTTTTTTTTAAATATTATTATCAATAGGAAACAAATGCTGGAATTGTGTTGACACCCAATAATGCTGTCATGTTATATCTTCCAGACGTAGACCAGACTTTGGTTAAGATGGTAAAGGCTCACATAAGGAAGAACGTGACAGTACATTGTGTCGTAAAACTGGTCTCTTTAATTCCCGAACCTAGAGAAAATTGAGGCACGTTTTGGTACAGCTAGAATGCGATATCCAATAGAATCTTCTCGCCTTGGCATTCGTTTTGTTCAAGTGTTATAGGTTCTACCATCAACTATTGACGTCAGTCCTTCAGGTTGCGAGTATAAATCTCCAGAACAGGGTTCGAATCGAATCAAACTACTCGTAGTTGTAGGATATTTCCCAAGAGGGGCGTCCCTCTTCAGCCCTATATCCGAGGTGTATCCAGTACCAAAACTAAACAAACCACTAACTCGCTCATTTTTAGTTTCAAAATGGGTTATATATATATATATATATATATATATGCATACATACACACATAAAAATAGTCTGGCAACATTATAGAGCGGTGACTTAGGTCCATAGGTCTAGGAACACGTTATTAGTGGTCCGCGGAGAACAAAGCTTGTCTTCACGTGATGGACCTGTATGTATTAGGAGGTAGTGTGTTGGCATGATAAGACTATTTTCTCCTTCGCTCTGAAGTGAGATGCAAGTACTAGGAATTATTTTATGGACGACGCCACGTGTGATGGACGATGGTAATTGGCTTATAAACTGTCACATAAACAGACAAAGCCATCTACATGCAATTAAGTATCCATTAAGTGTGGACTACACCAGAATACATGAATTACATCCCAAAATGGGTAAGCGGTATTATTTTTGATTCTAAATAAAAGTTAAAATCTTGTATGAATATTGGTGAATTGTGATGGTCAAATAAACGGAAGATATATTATAGCTCTATTAGAAAAAAATGACCACAGTCTGATAAGTTAATCTCTATTAGAGATGGCATGAATTTTGATAATAATGTTTGTTTATTTATTTATTTCAGAGGCACTAAATGTAGAATGTTGAGAATGGACGTAGACAATAAAGTAATTACAACTATGACTTGGATAACGGTTGAATAATTTCCTTATTACTGAGTGAAATACAGGCAAGTAATGAATTGAAAACAACATAATCACTGTATATCACAGCTTAATGTCCTGTAACGTTAACTTCCTCAACGTTTTAATTACATATTTACTTTACACAGTAATTACCACATATCCGGCCTTTTGTGGCTGCGCTGTTAAAATCAATAGGATTTTAGCATAGCAACACACCGACTGATTGGTATTCTCCTCAGATTCGTTTATATTGCTATTAATTGTCATTATAGATAATCATATTAGATCACAAAATAAACGATTTAAATACAGTAAAATGTTCAATCACTCATTATATTGTTGTTGGGCCAGTTATATTATAAAGAGTGTATAAATGTTAACATCATTTTTTGTAAAGTATAACAAAATCAACATCTCTCTCTTTATACTGTTAGTTGCACCGGATACATTTTATATCAACCGATTCCCAATGTCAATAGCAATTATATTGGCAACACACAGTATGGAGAAGATACGTATCAGTGAATGACCAGTAATTTACACACACACACACACACACACACACACACACACACACACACACATATATATATATATATATATATATATATATATATATTTATTCCAGTTAATCTGTATAATTAGGTAATATGTATATTACCTGACATATTCAGATAATACGTGTATTGGTAAATGAGATTTAATACACATTATCTGGTAATATATATATTACCTGATTATACCGATTAACACACACCACACACACACATACACCACACACACACACACACACACACACACACACACACACACACACACACACACATATATATATATATATATATATATATATACACAAACGAATAAACCGATATTGTTTTCCTTCATATCTGAACAAAAATCTCTGATCAAACGGGCCCATCAGCCAATCCTTAGGCTAGCCTGGCCAAGTGTAGATAATGGACACAAAAATAAACATTAAATGACATCCTACATGTAATATTAGATGGAATTAGATACATCTGGGCCTCGATCCGTTTATTCTCGTTAAGCAAAAACATTAGCGACGTCGCTATTCTAGCAACAGTATTGATCTGAACACAATCTGGTGACGAACAAAACTGATCACGTTTTCACATCTGGCGAATTGCGAGATTCCGGCGTTCTTAATTTTTTGCAGACTGGTAGATCGGAAGTGGAGTGTCACGTGACGAGCACGACGTGGTTATGTCGTCAGAGAATGAAAAAATATTTGAGTGGCAGATTCTAAGTCGAACTAACGTGGATATCAAAGGAACGTCGGGTTTATCTGAGCCGGAACATGGGAAAAGTGATGACGTCACTTTGGATGAATATGCCGAGTATTAGAAGACACTTCTCCGATGTATTATTTATGGTGAATGCCGCCAATCATATCAGGTTAGTGTGTATAGTTACTGCAGATATCATTTGTTTGATTTAATTATAAAATGAGTCATTAGAGATGTTATCTATTTGGTGTCATTATAGAATTAAAGTCAGTTTCGTTTATAAATTATTGATTGGGAGGCATTTTTCTATTGTAGGCCTACACTCAGGCAAAATAAATCACTGTCATGATTAGTAGTTATACGGTAGATTTGAATCGAGAAGCTCCTAGATGATAGTCTACCGCCTTTATCAATAAGCCATCACGGTTCACCATAGTTAGAGCATATTCTTTGTTGTTATATTCTGATAGTGCGGTAATTAGATTAATTCACTGTTAGCCTTTAGTTAGGAGTACTAATCCAACCAAGGTACCTGCGTTTAGCCACCCTGTCTTATGTCACAGGTATGATCTTGGTGTACAACTGTAACCCGTATAAGCTTTGTTAATTTATCGATGAGTAATTGAATGCTAGCCTAGATATTGGTTTCACCTTTTTATGTTGGATGAATTTTAATGTTTTATAGCCATTTTTGTGGACATAGTAGGCTAAATGACCCAAACGACCCGCAAAGGTAATGAGGCAGAAAGAAAGATGAAACACCCATCATGCATAACCACGCCGAGATTTGAACTCAAGTGTCCAACTACGCTATCAATTAGACCATACACGAGCCCACATTTATTTAAAGAATCGTCTTTATCATCATTTAGATCATCGTTATCACCAGTAACATCATCATCTGATGCCTCAGATTCAAAGATGGACGGTGATGTCACAGCACAAGCTTTAATGGACGTGTTATCGCCGAAGAAATATGACGTGTGTTCGTCAAATATGACGTTATTACTGTGTGGTATCTATGGATATCTGATTTCAGTACATTTGACGTTATCTGGTGATGTGATTGTTGTTTATTTTATATTTATATTGGTTTCTTTTTAATCGATCATTTCACGCCTTATATTATCGCTCACTCCAGTATTTCCACTAAGAATCAGGTTTTAAGTAAGGGTAAATGTTTGAGAGACGTTGGCGTTGTTGTATAATCACCAGAATTTCTGATAAGTGTTCGTGTAGCTATAATCTACCAATTACAGACAGCTAATAAAAATCGCCTGAAAGCTGCAGATTTCTTCAAGGAATTGTCGATATTTATTTAATCTCTTGCTACCAACAGCGGTCATCTGTTGATCTTAGGTGATTTCAAAATACATTATAATTCATTAATTTATGTACCCATAATACGTAACTATAAATCTAAAAACAATTTAACACGAGAAACATTTGTTATCGTGGCTCTCAAGATGTTGGCTTGATTGACGGATTGTACAAGAATACATGCAAATAACAGAATACAGGATATACAAAAATAATAATTTACACGACAAATTACGATGCAGCTACACACAGTTCTAATTACTGAGGATCTGAACATACACTAACTCATACGACAGCTACAGCCCGACGTCGACTAATGGCACATGACAGGACACGGTACCTGATATCACAGGTACAGAGTAACTGACTCACACCACGCTATAGTTAACCTAGGTATGCTGTCAATTATGGCATCCACACGAACCTTTTCCAACCAGCTACAAATACACAGAATATTCTGCAAATTTCACAATCATATGTGAACATACTACTCCGCTGGCGTCCTTGGATAAATGCTGGCGCGTAATCGAAAACAACTCCTTATAAATCTTTTCTAGGCTGGAGTTGTACACAGAAAAATACAGGACAAGAATGCAACCCAACACAACATAAATTGGAACCTTGTAATAGGCTCATGCCGTTGTTGATTCTTGCATAGACTATTGTAACTCACTATTGTATGACATATCTGAATATAACACCAACAAATTCAGAAACCGACGTTGTATTGGATGTAGGAAGCAATATCCCTTCAAGATCCCAAACAACTAACCCT
The DNA here is from genome assembly GCA_025642065.1 of Paralvinella palmiformis. Classification (NCBI taxonomy): domain Eukaryota; kingdom Metazoa; phylum Annelida; class Polychaeta; order Terebellida; family Alvinellidae; genus Paralvinella; species Paralvinella palmiformis. The sequence continues at coordinate 2,125,693 of JAODUP010000007.1, read as the reverse complement.
TATGGTCAAAAGTCAAAAAGACAAGATAGTACTTGTCAGCAACAATACAAAATATTTTACTCAGTAATATTGATTCAGTTGTAAAATTACATTAGATGGTTGACTACACATTTTATATTCATAAATATTTCGACTAATTAGATAGGGATATTATTTCTGTCTTTCTTAGGAATTATTATCAGAATAATAGAACCTTTTATTTTCAAATAACTCACTTTAATGTAGTACTCTGGTTCTGAGTCGAACAGGGTTGTTTATAATATCATTTATATTAACTCATAAACGTGGTAAATTATCTTAATAATTATATTTGAGGTGTTAGGTGCAGACAATACTAATCTTAAGAATGACGCTTTTATAGTGTTAGAAGAACCCGTATATGCAATATGCATATATTAAGCAGAAGATAAGATAATTATTATTAATAAATGGTTTTATTTTTATTTGTTATTCTTGTATGTAAGTTACGGTCAACATTTTTGTTATCCGTTTATAGTGAAAACCAAAATGATTGTTAATCATATATACTCACTTCACAATATCTAGTACCCTAAATTCCATATAATCCTTATTTAATTTGCTGAGTTTCCAATGACCTTTAATTTATTTAAGTAGTGTAGGTTATACATTTGTTATTAAAAATGTAAGTATCTTATACTATGCCACCAGTTTTAATATTTTCAGCCGTATCATGGAACTGATGATTCGAATGTTTTCGTTAGTAGATTTCAAGATAGATTAAAGAACATTAATTAATTTACGAAAAGAGAACATTAATCAAACGTATCTAATCTTTCAGAAATGATCAAGCTGATGTTAATCATTCTAGAAGCATAGAAGCAGAGTGTTTTAAAGTCCTCTTATCTAAAAACCACTTCTGATGGAAGACAAGAAGACAAGAGATAATTAAAGAAATTATCATGTTAGATGTTCAATATAGTTACTTTGACATTTGTTGGAGATTAAATATTTGAGGTTATTTTAGTTACGTTCACAACAATATCACCGGAAACAATATCTTGATTGTAATTGTGCTATCTACGAGCATCACTTACTATACGATATATTGTCATTTTATGTTCTAATATATAGGTTACTTGTATCTTGTATGTTCGTCCAATATTGATTAGACTAATATTGATGAGTCGACATTTAATGTGTTTCCAGCAACCCAGCACATCGCACTGATATAGATGATTGATGATTGAATAACATTACTTCCTACTACCTAATTATATCATGTTGGCTAATGTTTTGTAACACATTTCCATGTTTTTCGTTTCTCAGTTTCCTAACGCTACACCTTTATCTATTAGATAAGAGCAGTAGTTATGTTATGTGGGATAATTGTACGTGACTTAATACACTAGTATTAGATGGAATTTTTAACTGGAGTATGTCTAGGATGAGCCTAGGATTTTAAAGTGATATGCGATGTCTGCCGAAATTAGGAGGGTATCTATGTAGAACGAGATAATATCAACCTGGTAAATTAAAAGAATAAAACCAAATCCCTGAACTCATGTTACGCGATATGTTAATGTGTTAGTAGTAATATCACTTAGCACGTCCTTCGTTTCATGTATTTGAGCACGAAAACAATTAATTAGGCAAGACTGCTGACGACATAAACTTATGTGTAGGCAAGGCATATTATATACAATCCCCAGTTCATAATAGATAGAGCTACATGTTTGTGATTTTACGTCACAAACTTGTATTCTAATTACTTATAAAATAAAGAAATATCGATTTGATGTTACTCATTATGGGAGATATTGTAACATGCCTTATTGTTCTTCTTCTGTTTGATTACACAGACATTTTTTGGGCAATTTTAATAATTAGTATTACTCTTAATGTAATTAGAAAATGACGACAAAGTCATAATATATGGATGGCCGAGAACAATTAAATTAATTTCACATTCAAAGGTTTAAATGCTAGATAAGTAATATTAGTATATAAATAGACCATACAGTTAAGACATTATAAATAATATACGGAAATTATATAATAAATTAAATTTTTGATTTAATATTCTCACAGGAACTAAAGCAAGCAACATGTAATATACAAATCCTAGTCATATTATGTCATATATAATTTATCTGTCAATATATTTACTACAAACGTCTGGTTATATATAGATAATTGACGAATACTGGTGATGTTTATGTTTCGATCAATGTTGATATGAAGTGCAATTCATAGCAACAACGATCCAGAATCATCCGTCATTGTCCATGGATACATCTAGTAGGAATTGTTATCTTTGTAGAAAGTCTCAGTCATCTGTGATAGAGGATCCTTATATTGACGTTTCTAGATAAAAGAGAAATTCCTGATATTTCGTCTTCAGTCTAATCTACGGATCGGATTGTCTAATGTCAATTTCCTACTTCATACATATTTATATGGAAACAACTCCATTATTGTCATGTTTACAATATTATTGTTATAGTGGTAAAAATTCAACAAAAGTCACAAATCTTCGACTAAACTGTTAATTGTTTGAGAACCTCTGAAACTACAACAAAAACCCGAAACAACGAATTAAGGGACTTCAGGAGGAAGCCAAATTAAATGAAATTATATACACACACATATATATACCAGATATACAATAATAGATGGTGTGACTACGATGGGATCCGATATATTATACACAGATAATGACTATCCATCTCGAACCATTACAATTATTAAACAATTCTAAATACTTACATCTTAGCTGAACATTCAAAGGTATTCGTCGATATATTTTAAAGCTAAATAGAATAAAATTAACTTGTGGACGAAAAGGATACTTTAATTGGTTTTAAAGTCTTATCTTATCAAAGGGATTGGTCTGGTGTTGATGCTACACGTGGTTGAGTAATTAACGTCTTATTTTCACATTTATCTCTGTTAGAAGGTATATAAGAGAGATTAAGTTATATCGGAATAAACACTTACTGATAAGGTTCCAATATATTATTATCAGAGATAATTGCCACAATAAAGGACAACGAACAAGTGAAATATATCCTGCATTTGGGTTTTAATTACTTATTCCGTAGAATAAAACTTTATAAAAACCTGTCAATTGTAGGTACTCATTCCAGATGTTATGTTAAAAGGTAACAGTTTTGTTCGTCAATGTAATTACAATGACAATTGTCCGACATCAGGTGTTCTCTGTTGTATTAGTTTTATTCAGGACAATATTCTCAGGCTATAATTAGGTCATGACGGAGATGTTATCTTGATACATTATTTTTAGATTTCCGTATTTACAATTTCTGCTCTAATACAAAGATTACTTTAATCCCCCGAGGAATTTCATTATTGTTGCTAAATTTTAGCTAATATTGCTGGGTCGACATTTAACGTGATTCATGAAGATCGATGTGCCACATTTTGATAAGATAATTGATAACCTGAGATTACTAGCTGAATGCTGCCACGTAACCGTCTCAAGTTTCTTGTGCATTTTTACATTAGTCTAACCGTGTAAATCATAGGAAAATATAAGTATAGCCAAATGATTGTCCTAGTACTCGAACTATGTCATATGGTCACCTGTTACTAATAAAATTAATTAGCTGGTCTTTGAGACTCGAATCTAGTCAGATTGGACAAGGCTGTGATAGATGAATGTGTTAGTTTATCAATGTCATTGCTCTGTGTACCTAACATAAACTGGTTTCTTACTATTAAGAACATGCCATCACGCATAAAATTTGACATACACACACATACACACACATACATACACACACACAAGCACGCACGCATACACACACACACTCTCAGTCATACATACATATACATAAAACCAGAGACACTCATAGAGACGAGACTGTGCTCTAGAGCACACATACCTGATAGCTTTTAGCCATACCAGATTAATCTAATCTGTGGATATAGTAGGTGAGATATAAATTTGATGTATGTTTCGCAAGCAACATCAACCCAAATGTGAACCGTTCAATTTCTGGTTGAATTGCGGGAAATGGTTAAATGATAATGAAAAAGATACAGCCTCTGTAAGTTAGGAGCCTTTTTCCATTCCAAATGTCAATTTAGTTCGATTAAGGGATCGGTGATGTCTTCAACATAATTTTCAAGATAAAATGAAATGCACTAGATAATTAATATTGCTCATGGTGTGTTTGGAAATATTCTCAACAAGAAAGGAAAATTCCCCTCATTTAGATTAGAATTGCCTAATATATTGTCATAACATAGGGTATACTATTTTTGGAAAAGGACCGAGTCATCATCTACTTTGTTTTTCTCTCCAGGATTCGAAGTACACATTAAATACACAAAAAAATAATAATAATAAATTGAGTAGAAATTGTTATCCTTTTATGATAATTCACTCGTCTGTGGATGAATTATATTAAATTTTGTCTTGTCGAGAGCAATGCCAGATGTCTCTATTTAGATTATTCTAAGAGTATTGTCTAAGTATCATAGTATCATTTATTATCAGTCATATAAAGGGAACTTTAACATGAAACGGTATTTAAGAAGGGATTTGCTTTTGTGGTTGTTTTATATTTGTTTTGGTTTTTCCTTCATGTCTAACCGCCGTTTATAACGGTTCGATGTTATTTGTTTATTATTATTATTATTATTATTATTATTATTATTATTATTATCATTATTATCATTATTATTAGTTTTAGGTGTTTTAATAAACTTTATTTGTAAAATTATTAATAAAAAGCCAGTTTGGACTGTTATGCTCTAAGCAATTACTGAGTCTTTTTTCTCTCTCCAAATTTAACACATAACATCATTTATTTGGGCACGAAAACAATTAATTAGGCAAGACTGCTGCCGATATGAGCTGATGTGTAGGCAAGGCATATTATATACAATCCGCATTTCATTATAGATAGAGCTACATGTTTATGATATTACGTCGCAAGCGTGTGTTATAATTGCTTATAAAATAAAGAAATATCGATTTGATGTTACTCATTATGGGAGATATTGTAACATGCCTTATTGTTCTTCTTCTGTTTGATTACACAGACATTTTTTGGCAATTTTAATAATTAGTATTACTCTTAATGTAATTAGAAAATAACGACAAAGTCATAATATATGGATGGCCGAGAACTAAAGCAAGCAACATGTAATATAAAAATCCTAGTCATATTATGTCATATATAATTTATCTGTCAATATATTTACTACAAACGTCTGGTTATATATAGATAATTGACGAGTACTGGTGATGTTTATGTTCCGATCAATGTTGATATGAAGTGCAATTCATAGCAACAACGATCCAGAATCATCCGTCATTGTCCATGGATACATCTAGTAGGAATTGTTATCTTTGTAGAAAGACTCAGTCATCTGTCACAGAGGATCCTTATATTGAATTGTCTGGATAAGAGTAATTCCTGATATTTCGTCTTCAGTCTAATCTACGGATCGGATTGTCTAATGTCAGTTCCCTACTTCACAGAGATAAATATGACTAAGTTAATATTTATTGTTCAGATCATCATCAAAATAATGCCATAAGAAGACAATCTGTTTCTTGGTTACGATTAGTTTGTTTTTGATATTTATCATCCATCTATCAATTACCAGAAAATAATTGGATTATAAACAAATTTGTCCCGTGTACCATCTGTTTGATACCAGGTTATGATATTTAAAATATATGGTAATTGTTTTAATTACATTGAAGACTCATCAGCATATTGAAACCTTTATTAGTCTATAATGCGAGAGACTGGAACGAAATTAATCGTGATGTAATGTAATTTTATTGTTGTATTAAATTAGCTTTCTCCTACTTACTTAGATTACTGTAGTACATGTTCCAATTTGTTCCTATTAGCTTTAAGCCATTGGTGATTATTACTCTGAAGCTGTGGGCCAGTAAAGTTCTATTATTTTGACACAGATGTAGAGAGTTAGCATCACAGTTTGGGATCACTTAGTTGGTCTTGGGTTGAGATGGCAAGGTCACCCCACAACTCTGGGTTTGGTAATTGTACCTAACATTCTTTAACAGATGTACTGAATAGGCCCTCCTATAAATAACTTTCCCTACACACACACACACACACACACACATACACATACACACGCACACGCGCACACACACACACACACACACACAAACACGCACACACACAAACACGCACACACAAACACACGCACGCGCACAGCGCACACACACACATAAACACATACACGCACGCACGCACACACACACATAAACAAACACACGCACATGACCGCACACACCAGAGAGAGAGAGAGAGAGAGAGAGAGAGAGATAGATACAGGGTTATTTTTTCCAATGAAATCTACGAGAGTGATGTAAAATGTGTTACCTTTGAACGGTAGTATGAAATATGTTTTTATTCGTTCACAATACAACTCACTGATAAAGAACGACTGAATGGATATGATTCAAAACATTCAACAATATAAACATATTGGTTTCTCCATGATTGTTTGCATAATTCTTTTTGGGGGAAATACTTCAAGAAAGAAAAAGAAAACTGATCAGGTAAAGCTTACTACTGCTGAACCATATTTCAAATTATTTCACATTACCCTCACATTATTTGTGAAATAATGGCAGGATAACTTCACTTACAAGGGTAGATAGGAGAACATTATTTTTCTAATATTCATGAAAGCTACCCTTTTACAACCACTAAATTGCCATAGTTTAAAAACATTATACTAAAACACTACAATCTGAATATAAATATAGTCACACCATCATCGAAACAGCCTTGGTTCGGATAAACCATTTTATTATTATGTTAATTGATCAAAATAAGACAGTATAATAATTTCTTCTGGACAAATACGCTACATTTGATAGAGTTGACCATAATACACATTGCTTCTTAGTGAAAGATCTGTTTGATATATCGGGTAAAGTATCTTATGTTATTTATAAATTTAAAGACTATGATTAAACAAAATATCATCTTATTCCGTGAAATCCTTAAAAACATCAGCATTACGGATTGATTAATGTTTATAATCCCTTAATAGATCAATAAAACATCTAGGGGTTCTTTTTGTTCTTTTGGAAAATCCGTTAATATGAATTAACATGTCACTTGGATATGCAGAGCTGGCTACTGCCATCTTATAAACATTCATTCTCTAAACGTATTCTTGCTTGAGGACAAATATTTGTAATTTTCTCACAGAATATGATAAAAATCTGCAATCCTTAAAAAACTGCATAGCAGCAGCAATAATAATAATAATAATAATAATAATAATAATGATGACGACGACGATGATGATGATGATGATGATGATGATGATAATAATAATAATAATAATAATAATAATAAACATATTGTAATGTTAATATTACATTTAAGAAATGTTTTACTGAATGAAGGTCTAAATTAAATATTAAATCTGTCTTTAATATTATGATGTTCTTTATAATACCTAATTGTCTTATAGAGTTATTTTATCGTAGATCGTAACATGAGATATTAGGCTGATTAACATAAAATATATTTTGTAGATTCCCTTTCTTTTGACGGATTTATAAGCTTCGAGGCTTTAATATAATATATAATTTATGTTTTTATTATTTAAGATGATGTGGTAAATAGTAACACTATTTCCTGACAGTCGACTGATATTTATATCTATAATGTTCAAAATACAATAATAACGACAAGGTTCTTTTTTATATTCTGTACTTTTGACAAATTTATGTGTCTAGGATGGAATATATCACGGTCTAGAAAATGTTGTATTAGATATGAAGATAGATGCTGACACCCATATTGGATTAGATATCAGCAGCAATATTCCCTGAGTAGCCAAAGCAACAAAATCTTGTCTTATTTGAGAAACTGGAAAAATAACAAAAACACCACAGCTTTAATAATAAAGAATAATAAAGAAAATCCGCACTTAAAAATATTCATTCAGTTGTTAAATTACATTAATCGGTTGGCTGCATATTTGACATTCAGTAGAATGTCAATAAATTAGACAAGGACATTAGTTATGGCTGTCTTAGGAATTGAGACCAGAATAATAGAAAGGTTTCTATAAACATATAACTCTGTCCGTTAACATTATTTTATACTATTAGTCAAAGACGACTGGGAGTATGTTATTAATAATAAACACCTCACGGATATATTCAGTGAGTGAAGGTGTATAGTTTCACTAAATATCTCTATATATTAAACTAATTGTTTTGATTATTTCATTTTCCTGAAGTTTGCTGATTGGATTTAAGTACTAGATTATAATGGTCGCTGGCCTGAATATCCTGTTTCATGTAACTTATCTAATTCGTGAATTATTTCAATGAGTGCATTAAAGGTGTTGTTGGTAGGTGAAACAGATATAGATAATACCATACTTACAGTGCGAGAAGTCAGTGACTCTGTGAGTCGGTGTTTCTTATAGCCACAACACTGGTCATATCTTGCATATACTATTATGACCTAAGGATAACTCCACAGGGAAATACCACACTAACTCAACTATGACTGGGGTTCGAACGTTAACCTTTGGTGAGTGATTGATTTGTTTAGGATGTGGGGCTGGTTACACCTGGAGTAGGTTACCTGTGATCACACTGGCTTGGAATATATCCTTCAGACTTCTGTTTCTATCTTGATTAGGTTTAAACCTTGACCTATAGGATTACAGCTCGCTGTTTAATGATTACGTTATCTACATGACTTAAGATAATATAGTTACTTTTAGTTGTGTTTTTTTCTGGGATGAGTGGTGTTGACATTTTGTTGTTGTAGTATATTTGGTGGTACTGAGGATGAGATGGTTAATGGAATTTTCGTTGTATTCAAGCAATTGAAATCAATAAGAAGAAACAGAACATGGAATTTATTGTTTTTTTATAATATATATATATATATATATATATATATATATATATATATATATATATATATATATATATATATACAGTCACTAAGAAGTTAGTTTTTCGTGTATTTCATTTAAGTTTATGTTATAGATAACTGTGTTGTTACGCTAACTATTAATTATTTCAGATTTCCTGGCTTTCTCAATTCCTATCAATAGTTATTAGATTTATTAAGTTAACAATTAATTTTGGAAAGTAATAAAGAGCAAATAGCGTCTTATTGTCATTGATTTCTTGAAGCGGAATAGGCAACAATTTGACTATTAAACATGTTGTAATCTGAACATTAAACTGAAGATTCCTTTCTATTAATTGATACGCTTCAACGCTGAAAAACAAACAAACGACAATATTATTTTGTAGTGGAAATAAGTACTTTGATAAAACATGTCTAAACCGTCGAATATGTTTGATTGATGTTCCTGATATTGAAGAGAGATGAATTTTAATGTCCTATCCTGTAAAAGATACTTCTGTGGCTAGATGTACGAAATAGATTATATTGTAAAACAATCAAGTTATACTGAACACATTGGCTTCACGTATTAGCGGGATAATTCTCATACGAATATATGGATCAGATATTTCCCAAATTTTCATTTTAATCGCTTATTACGAATAATAAATAAAATAATTATCAATGGACCATACTTATTCTAGACTCGCTGTTCTACTTTAACGTAATTACACTGGTATTTATTGGACATCAAGTGTTCTCTGTTATGTTAAGTTCATTCGTAAAGAATATACACAAAATGAACACGGAACACTCTAATTGTAAATTAAATATTAAATATACATTATTATTATTATTATTATTATTATTATTATTATTATTGCTTCAGAATTTTCTTTAAAACGGTTATTATTAAACTCTGATGATAAACATCGGTGATCAAAAGAAATACTTTTCTGAATTCCCTCGTCGAATCGGATTTTAAAGCATATTAATTATGTCTATATTTCATTATCATATTTTATATTATAAGGAAATAATTACTGACATTTATTATACATGTTTATTTACTTTGATAAATCTATAGCATAAAGAGGTTGGGTAACTTAATTCAAAAATTATTTTTGAACTAGCCTCATGTTTGGAGAGCACATTGTCCAAATACTAGATTAAAGCCTATGACTTTTGTAAATAGTTCACATTTACAAATAAACTACTTTTAATATTTCGGACAAATTTTGGAGTCTAGCTATATTAATGGCTATTATGAGGCTGATGTGATTGATGTATGTCCTATCTCAGTATCTGAAGTATATTGACATTCCCCTAATGGTTGTCCATTGTTACTTGGCCACAATGTACACATTAACGATTTCTTATCACAGTCTAACGTTTCTTCGTCAGATAAATGCCACAGTAACAAGAATAGAAAAGCGGCAACATCTTCTACACATCAACTAGATAATGATAAAGTGAATAATCTATAATTAAAAAAACAGATTCTTGTGTAAAGGTTGATAAGTCGAGGAATAAAACTAAACACAACAATATAAAACAATGTCACATTGTCATCGGAATTAAAAAGAAAATGTCGAACAAAGAAATAAATTTGTTTGGTTAGGAAACATATAAATGTTTGTCGTATTTGGAGATGTTTCTCATCTGTAATGTTATTGCTGATATACCATTATTTGTGATTCAACATTCATGTTACTATTAATTATCTCTCATCTCTAATTATAATTAGAGTTACAGTGTATTCATGTTCAACACTTGGCTAATTATTATTTGTTCAGTAAATCAACGATTTTTCAATATATATATTACATCATATGGTAATGTCATATACCCACTAATAATCTGTTTCATAATTTATCGTTGAGTGTAACTAATATATGATTATATGTGTTTTAAAAACAAATTTTCTGTTGCAATTCCTGTTATGTCATTTGGTGTTTTGTATATAGATTACAATATATATATTATATATATATATATATATATATATATATATATATATATATATATATGACATAGTTTAAAAAGCATAGTGGCTCCCTCAGTGTGTTTTAAATCATAATATTTACTGCCTGTTTAACGTGAAGCTGGGAAGAATATTACAGATACAAAATTTGGGTATGAAAGTTGTTATGAGAATTCTATAATTATACTAAAATAATTTTTTTTGTCACACCTCCTTAGCTATGATCAGTGAAACTGATAACAATGTGATGTCAGAATTACGATAGCCATATTTCTTAAAATAAAATAAATAAAGGAATCTTTTGGTGATCAGGTAAATTCCCTATAATCATGCACAAGTTGTACTAAACAGAAAATAAATTGACATTTAAGATGAGGACAAACTAATCCTAAAGCTGATATCACTTGATATCCTCATAGGATCAGTTTTGACTGATTCTAATTCAGACAGACCAAGACCTTATTACTGTGATAGTTTAGTTATGAGGAAGGATTTGTGCCGAGATGCTGATCCCTTACATTCCCGCATCTCGATATATTAATCCATTTTCTGAAATGGAGAGACGGGAAAATGCATCGTCGTCCTGGTATTTGTTTAGTTTAAGTGCTATACTCTCTCCCATCAAACTGTATAATGATTGTTGACGTTAGTTCGTCAGGTCTCTAATTTTAATTCTATGTTATTGTCATTCCTAGATGGCACTCCTATAGCAATTGGTCACTGTAAATCTCTATAACTTGCTTCCAATCGATTTAAGAAACCTGTGTTTGTGGGATATTTCCCTGTGGAGTTGCCGTTTAGCCACATGTCAATGGTGTGCCCAGCGTAAAATTTACTAACAGACTGTACTTTGTTAGTTTCAAATTGGTTCTTTATTTGACAATCTGTGCGAAGGTTATTGTTATAGTTTGACCTTTACGGATAATATTGCTAGTTTGTGACAGATTGGGGAAGTATAATTGGTTATGATTTTATATTCATCTAATTCTGTTTCGGATTTGGGAAACCCTTTCAAAGGACTGGTCTTGGTTTAAAGTAACAGTCTATTCTCCGATAATATAGATCAATGTATAATGCTCATAAAAGCAATTTGAACTGGATTTTTTTTAATATGTGGTTGATTATGTTAATAATTTGACATTATTATTAATTTGTGTGAAGATATTTGTATTAATCTTTAAAATTTGAATTGAAAGTAACCAGTCCTTTAAGAGTAATTAAGAATGTTAGTCTATCATTTATGCAAATGAATGCAAAATAGGATATTCAGGATATAAGGATTCGTTGATTTAATATTCTAAGAAAGCGGGATTGATTTATATAAGTTCAAGTATGTTTTGGTTTAGTTCAAGTTAGCTATATTTGATGACGTTGATAACTGAAGCTTTATGATTGTAAAACAGAATTTCGTTGTATTTGTTAATTGTTTTTTGTTTTTTAATGTTTCAATTATTTTTTTCTTTATTTAAAGATAGTTGTAGGTATTAAAAATCGAATGTTGAGTTAATGCCGAACTGTACCAAACTTAAACGGTAAGACTTTCATAAAATAGACAGGGATCAGACTCATCTCTACTTTCTAATTAAGTTTGTGAGGCAATATCGTTTGTATGATCTTCATCATCATCATTATCACCATCTCGTCCATTATCATATAAATATACCCATATTACATGGTATATTTTATGACCTAATCATGTAAAATGTAAAATGTAAAATGGTCAACATTTAGGTTTATATATTATTTGTGAATGTCGCTCAATCAGAAGTGATGTTTCGCAAATAAATACCATCATCAATATCACCAATCTCTCTATCATTGATGCCAACGAACAAACTATTATGAAATATTGAATATTTTGAAAGAGTATTTTATATCACCTGTAATTAGGAAGAAGTCGGCCATTTGTTTTCTGAATACTTACAGAACCTTCACTATTGACACAAGAGAGCGTCTTGGCTTATTCAAACGGATATGGCATTTAGAACCTCCCCTCTCTCTGTATGTGTGTGTGTCTGAGTTTGTGCACATGATGTGTGCTTGTATGTGTGCACAAATATAATTAATTGTAACATTTATTATTTTTTATTGTACCAAATCGACAAAGTACCAGCCCATAATGTCTAGAGGAGGACCATATATAACTGATAAGAAATATATTGTTTTCCTTCTGTCGCTATGTCAGGATGTAACTGGATAAGAACATGAGCATCGTGACAGTCAGTGGTCTGTCATCAAACAATTATATTTGGGGGAAAAACATATATTTATTACACAGGTTTATAAATCAGTTATTATCCACGTATATATTTTATTCATTCATTCTATTCACATTTCGGCATCAATCAGTTGACACCTACATTAAAAGCAATAATCGCGAATATATATATATATATATATATATATATATATATATATATATATATATATATATATATATATATCGAAAGTTCAGGGACTGGTGAGACATTGCACATGTCTCAGAAAGAAAAGTCGCCACTCTGGATTCAGTACCCTGAAGAAACGTCCAGAGTTTGAATTCACGGTTCGAGATTATCTGTGCCTGTGCCTTATTATACACAGCTAAAACACACACACACACACGCACACACACGCACACACACATGACATGCTTTTATCAATCTGAATTTAACTATTATTATTATTCATTAATTATGTTCCATGTCAATTTGTCTGTCTTTCTGTGTTATAAGAGGATTCGAATTTGAGTCAATACTAAATCATCCGATGAATTTAATGATGATGATGATGATGATGATAATAATAATAATAATAATAATAATAATAATAATAATAATAATAATAATAATAATAATAAATAAATAAATAAATAAATTGATCTTTAAAGTGATTTAGTTAATAGTGAGTATGAAATAACTATTAGGCAATAGCGTGAATTTGACTTACTAACATAACAACAAAAATACCTATTTTGAAATTGGTCGAGGTAAAAAATTTAAATCTGGAGCTGATGTAACTGTGTCTTTCCGGAAATAAAGGTCAAAATTAATTAGTCAAAATGGTAACCTTAATCCTATCCTTACAGATAATGGTACTATGTTTGTACCAAAATTGTCTCTACCACAACCAGATATTTACAGTATGTAGATGTAAATGATCTAATATATCTTGGCCGATCAGTGATCAATCACTTCACGAGGTTGACTGATATATGCTTTGGTAATCGGGTGTCAATATTGAATATCTCTCTGACATTAATCATTGAATGGTTTTTACATAAGTTAACAGACAGGACACGACCCTTCTATTATAAAACAGTCTGAGTATTAATGTCTCTTAAAGAAGGTGTAGGCTCGATATTAAGGTGTAGTTATTTTTCAAAGATATATTAATTGTAGTAAGTAATGAACGGACATAGTCGCCAACCCGCATAAATGTTAAATGAATTATTTGCTAAAGCCGAAATATAGCAAGAAATAAATGGAAGACTTATCAATCAGAGTTTAGTTTGTTAACAGTTTGGGCTTTTTAAATGAAATTGTTTGTTGTTGCCTTAAATGTTATACATATCATATTACGAATACACTATTAAAGGCAGTACAAATGTAAGATAACATCAGATTAATTGTTAGACAACATAATCTTTTGATTTGTTGATATTGTTATCATTGGCAAGATATGGCGTACCCATACCATATCGTAAACACTATATAAAAGTGAGCATAAATTGTTGATGTGGATAATATTTCGACTCATCTCAACCTCAAATGACCCACTCCGTGACATGTTTAGTGGCATTTAAAATTAGGTTAATTTTCAACGTTAAAAGAACAATCGTACAGATAACACTCGGTATAAGAAAGATGCACGTCGTCAAATCAACAACACGATACAATATGATAGACGTCTATAGAAACGACAGTCTAATAATGTAGCATTGTACTCATCTATTAAACGGCTAACCTCGGTACGCCATGACTCGTAGTGTAGAGAATGGTGACAGAAATAAATACTGGACGACGTCCTACATCTAGTATTAGGTGAGTGGAGAAAGACGTCATAATTCCAAAATTCTAGATACTAACACACCAAGAGACGACGACAAAGAGAACGTTGAGAGTTTCCCAAATTCCTTTGTCCTTTCGAGGCTGTAAGACCGTATGCGGCATGTCACGTGACGAGAAAGAGGTGGTTATGTCGTCCGACGACGAACAAATCTTGGAGAGGCAGATTCTAAGTGACACCAACGTGGACATCAAAAGGAACGCCAGCTTTAACCGAGTCGGAACATGGAAGAGCTGATGACGTCACGGTTATATATATTATAAAACACTTCTCCGATGTATTATGGTGAATGTTGACAATTTAATTTTTGTATAGAATTATCAAGAGTAAATAGCATCGCTGTTCTCGGGATATAAAACCCTATATTTGTTTTTGTGGTACTTTATAACCCCTGGGTTTGGACCCGTACCTTTAGACATCAAAGTCAATCACAGAATCAGACGAATCTATAACTATCCAAACAGATATTCAAGTCAATTAATGAACGTGTTAACGATTAGTAGTCGGACGGTGGATTCGAACCGAGAACCTACTAGATTTTTGTCTACCACCTTTATCATAAAGCCATGACAATTCATAATTACTAGTAATTATTTTTTTTATCAGATAATGTTTCATCTGTCTCTTTCTCACAATGGCTCACTGGTACTATTTATAATGTCAGAAAAATCGTTCAATTAAGGTGCATCTTCGATTTCACAAACTTGCAAGTCTCCATCTTATTTATCGATGAGACAGACGTCATCAAGTGTTTTTAGAAACGACAGATCCTCGATGTCGTCATCGTCTCATTCGGCAATGTCGTCATATTATGACAATGAAACAGAACCCGACAGTGACGTCACACCACAAGCTCTCACGTACAATTTATTACGGGCATTTTATGACATATGGTGTCCTCTTCCCGATGATATAATCAAGAGATTATTAGTTTCATCACGTTGACGTCACCGGCTAACGTCATATTTATAAGAGTTGTCATCCACTCATAGCCGGAAATGCATATTTCGGACAAAATAAAGTTATTTTGAATAAGATTAGTTGTGTGTGTGCGTGTGTGCGTGCGTGTGTGCGTGCGTGTGTGTTTGTGTGTGTGTTGTGTGTGTTGTGTGTGTGTGTGTGTGTGTGTGTTAGTGTGTTAATTCCGAAGTTATATCATTTGCCATATAATATTAATAGTACCGTATGGTTGAGGGAATAACACAATCTATTTTAATACGAATACTCGCTAATTCCAATATTAACCTTTTCAAATTTTTAGGAACATTCGAAATAATAAAGGGATCAATATGGCGGATCCTTCTAACATATTTTAATTATTTTATTTTAATTTGGGAGAAACTCAGATAGTTCAAAAGAAACCTGTACCTAGAACATTTCGACACCTCAGATGCTGATCTCAGCTTTATTCTGGGTTCGAATAACAAAACAACTCATCCCTATATCAACGGTATAGACAGACGTCTGGCAGGTCTGGTGTGTATGTGTGTGTGTGGGGGGGGGTCTAAACATAGTGTGTTATCTTCAAAGGATTAAAACTATCGGACGTTTAGAAGTCACGTGATCATCTCATGAGACTGGGGTCTGTTTATTGTACAAAACGCAATAAATAAAGTTATCTATAGTATATGCTTGTCACATATAAAGCTGATAGTATCGGGTATCAAAGTCTTTTTTACTAAGTAAATCGGTTTTGTTGTACACACGTGATAACAACTTCTCTGGCGAGAAGTAATAAAGATCAAATATATTAGCCAGTCTACCATTTATAATGTTGTTTTTGGTTAATACAAATACAAAATAGACCAATGGCAGCATTGTTGACAAAGGAGTACCAATACAAAGAAGAATAATCCACTCTGAGACCCCGCCCCCCAATACAACAAATGAAATAATCAACATCGGTTGCTTTCATGACCTTAAACTGAAAACATTATTTAACGGTAACTTTATTTGAAAATTTGTTTTGATTACTTCACTTTATTTCTCTCAAAATATAATAAATCATTCATAGTTTTCATCATTTAAACGGGTAATATATCACCGATATAACTCACTTATGGCTATATTATGAATAACTGATTTTTACTTTGTAATTATTGTCAAGATATAATTTTCTAAAATATTGAATTATCCAAATTTCATCTATAATACACGTCTATAATATGCATCTATAATATACGTTCGTGATATACGTCTATTATGTAGATCTATAATACCGAAATAAAAAATCGAATATGTTCTTTGAAATACTTTAAACCAAATACTATTGATTAGATTAGATAAGATTAGTCTTCCAAAGGGATTAATCCGATATTGATGTTATAGGGAGTAGAGGATGTAACGTTGTTATATTTAAAACCTATTCCTGCTGACAGTTGTATATAACAGATGAAGTTCAGTCACAATGAAAACACGTCAAACACCTTCAATTAAAATGTTTGGGGCAATCAATCACACATTAAAATTACACGAAGATGTGACATATGTTCTACTTTTACATTTCATTTTCTATATTCTCAATGATAAACAAATAAAATATCAGTTGGGACTATTTGTTCTATGACCGTCGTTAAATTGATCAACTAAGAACAGTGACTGCTGCCTTGTAACCGACTCACGTAAAACGATATTTTCAGTGACTCAGGTAACCAGCGAACCACGTTTATGTATTATATAATAGCTGTAATGGGCAAACGTTATATAACCAAGTTAGAGCGTATTGTGATAGAATAAACTAGGGGTAAAATTCCAATTTCTTGCCATATTAGATAGGGGATACTATATCTGAACACAAACCTATATTATTATCTAAAGGTTCTTCTGCAATCGTGACTATATTGTCGTTCATTCGTCACCCATTTTCCATGTAAACATTCAACAAGAATTACTGCCTTTCTGGGAGGGCTCACTCCCGCGTTGAGCGAGGATCGGTATATTGATTTGTTTCGCTTCAAGAGCCACTCCACATGTTTTGTCTTTAGATTATTATGAGAATTGATTAGACGTAGCTTCGGGATCTTTATCATCCAGCGATAATCTTGATATCAATAGTTTTTGGCTGAGCTTTATCATTTACAGATAAGTTTATAATTAATTGTTAACTATTGTCCTGAGTAGAGTTAACACAGTGTCAGACGAGGAAATTAAAATTAGAAATTATGTTTCATTGTTATGATTAGATAGTTAATTGCATTCATGGTTCATATAGTTATTACCTCAGCTTTTCTTTCGTAATCGGATTTGTGTGTGATCCAAAAACAAAGATGCCGTGTGTTAAATTCCTTTTTAGATAATTCAATAAAAGAAACATCGGAACACGTTTGATCAAATATACATCTCTGTCTAGATAATTAAATAAGTAGATTTCAGTGAGAACACTTTGCTACTAATTTACTAAATATAGAAAATGGAACTCTCTTTATGTGTATCTTGCGCAAAATAAATACAAGTGGAAGTCGTAATAATCATTATACGGATATTATTAGTGTTATCAGACAATACCATTTTTAAAGCTGATGGTCTTGATTAACGCTAATAGAAGGAAACATGGGATCACATAAGATGAAGTTACCATGTTATACATTGTATATACCAGATGAGATCAAAACTATACATTTTGCCTCTAATAACTGTAGAAGGAATTGCTGTAAATGTAATTAAACATAAAATCCCAATGTTATGAAGATAATTTAGTAAACTCATCAAGCCGGAGTTTGGTATCACTAAAATTGCCAATTAAGCCATTAATTCTCTGAGTACATTATATAATATGTTTCTCTTTCAAAAACCGTATTTATAACAGGATTACAAACTACACTTGGTTATTATGACTTTCTATAAAACGATTTGTTGGCAGCATTCCCTAAATCATACTAAAATTATCAAGTAGTAGTAGTAATAGTAGTGGTAATAGTAGTAGTAGTAGTAGTCGTAGTAATAGTTGCAGTGGTATTAGTAGTAATATAACCAATATTATTATTAGTAGCAGTGGTGGTGGTGGTGGTGGTAGTAGTAGCAGTAGTAGTAGTGATGGTGGATGATGACGACGACGACGGCGACGACGAGGACGACGAGGACGATGATGATGATGATGATGATGATGATGATGATGATGATGATGATGATGATGATGATGATGATGATGATGGAAAATAGTACTGACTAACTCAATGAAGTAGACAATCATTCTTTATAATTTTTAAGGCCTACAATAATTTTGAGCATATTCAGAAAGTCTAAATATTATATATTTATGACAACAATTGAATATTTGTTTATAAGATATTTAGAAATGGAGAACATTTCACATTTTATTTTTAATATATTATTTACATTATCTCCGACTATTCCGTGTTCTTGATAAACATTATCCGAAGGAAGAATCTTTTTTTTCAACTTATTTTGATTAATTTCCCAAATGAAATGTCTTTTTCTGGATTAAAGCCATATTTCGAGTTTCAAGAAGTTGATAAATCGATGGGATATATGGAAATTTGATAACAATATTAATGTTATTCATACTTTTGTATCAAAGGCTTTATTCTGTACAAAGAGATAGAACAATGTATCAGTTATATCAATTAAACGAAAATGGGTTTCTGTGTATTTAGTTCAAAACAGAATAGGTCATGTGACATTTCGTCTATTTAACGAGCCTTTAATCTGTTGGAGAAATAGAAACAAGTTTGGGAGAGGTTAAAGGTTAACTAGGTATATAGCCAGTTACTGACACCAAAATAGTGTCAGATATTGAGAGCAGTACTTCTTCTGTAGCCTGAAAACTTTATATAATATTGAACTATCCTCTAGTACAATTGATATATTGTTGGATGAGATATATAATAAAATACTTCTGATGTTTGATGGTGTCACTATAGTGACAACATCGATCAGAGAATATGTACACTAAGTATTAAAAAGGTTTTAAAACAAGTTGTCGCTTGATATTTTCTGAGAATGAAACCAATAGGAGACAACGAATTAATATCATATGTGAATAATCTATAATCATATAACATTTCTAATTTCCCCAATTCATTGTTTTCGACATTATTTTCTTCGCGTATGAGGTTCGTCTGACTTATTTAACTTATGAATGAATGAATGAATGAATTGCTTTATTTTTGGAACTGTATACAAAGTATAAGTTTTGTATAAAAAGGTTATATATATAATATATAATAATGCATGTTTATATAGCGCCAGAACCAGGTAACCCAGTTCTGAGACGCTGTACAGTATTATTATCCCTGACTCAGACCTGTTTCCACTCAGCACACATCTCAACTCCCAAGGGAGCATACAACGCATGCTGCCATTATACGCGCAAAGCGTTACTTAAACACATAGACATCGCATGACAGCATTGCAGCTCCCGGAGAATCGAACCCGCGACCGTTCGGCAACGAGTCCTACGCTCTAACTAACTAAATGAGGATTGTTTGAATATGGATGAAAAAATATGGACATGATGTGAGCAATGAGTTGCACTGATGCGTGTTCTGAGGTAGAAAGTTCCATGTTTGATGACCCATTTTGATAAAGCTTTGTAAAGGAGTCAATGTACGAGTTTTTAACGATTAATTTCTAGGCTGTCGAGTGGCTGGTGTTGTGACCATTTTGATTTTCTGATAATGTAAACATATGTTTAAACGAGGATGGCAGTAAGCTCTTAGGCAGATTAAGATACATTTTCTGGATCGCATCTCAATCCATCAACCCACGTGGACTAACACGATGACTAGAGACAAATTATAATAGTCGACAGAAAATGAGATTTCAGATCCAGACAAACGTACACAAAGAAATAGCTTCAGGAAAACAGGACAAACCGAGAGAAATGTGACAATCATGTGACTGATATAATAGGGAAATAAAACATAATATGTGTCAATGCGGGAGACGAACGTAGTTAGCAGTTTTTACTCTCAATATCTCTCGGGGCGCCATGAATGGAATTTGATGTTCGTGATACAGCACCTAATGTCCTGTTTTCTAAAGTTAATGCGGATGAAGGAATTATCAAACAGATATTTACAACATAATGAAGATTGGATGAACACCATCACTTAAAATATTATCTGCGACAATGATCATTATAACGTGCTACGAACACGTGGAAAATGTGATAAATTAGCATTTTAAACGCTAACTCCAAAGGATAACGAAAATAATTATCACTTTTTAAATTTGATTATCTCCTTTAATGTAATAATGACGTGAGTTGTTGGGCATGAAATGTTACCTGCTGCATTTGCTACCTTCACATTAATACGTTGCTTTAGTAAAACGATTATTTGATCTGAATATTTACTTTTTCTTCCTTAATCGAAAACTTTCGTGGAAAATAAAAAAGAACCAGAACTATTTGGATAATGAGTTAGAATATTCATGCAGAAGCTCTCTTTAACAATAATGAACAAATAAAGTAACTGGGCAACATTTTTACTTTCTGCTGCCAATATCAGTTATAAAATTGTATCATTAAACAGTCACGCCTTGATAAATAGTTTTGTATATAGTTAATATGTGTGTCCGTAATTTTACTTTGTTATCCCAAAGTGATAACTAATTTATTAATAACAAAATAAGTTATTTCTTTACCTCACATGACGTGAAGTCAAATAGCCTTATGATAAAATTTAGTTTTAAAAACTAATTGACTTTACTGAATAGATCAGAAAAGTTCAGGTGTTGTCTATTAAATCTAAAGGACTCGGCATCTTCCTTCGATTGTGATTGGATAGGTGAACTAGAGAAACATTCGTGTATACTAATGACTACCATTCAGCACCATTAACTTCATGCACATATCATTAATTCAGTATACAGTCTGAAGATGTCGTGTTAATATTTCCTGTTTAATGTTATCTTTGTTCATTACATATTATTTAAAAAATAAATTATAGATGTATCATTATCACTGAAGTTAAAAGTGAAATTGTATATACGCATTTTATTCACATGCGCTATTTCTTGCTTAAAGGGCCTTTGGTATATAGACATTCAAGAAGTAGATTCACTCGAAACGATAAAGAAGGTCTGTTCCCCGAGTTCTGGAACTGGAAATGCCAGATATCCGTGAAGAAATGATCAGGAACCTCAGGATATATAATATCTTCAAATCTAATAATTACTTAATTGTACTTAATTCAATGAAATACTTGACACCGGAAAGAATCATATTTCACTACATCACCCTACTCTGAGTGAATAGCTTTAATTATTACGATAGTTGGTTTGAGGAGTTATTATAGAACGTAGCCCTGTTCCAACCAACACAAATCACTCACACTGCCGTCTGTAATACGTCCAGTACCAGACGACCATATGTGATGGCAATTCTTCAAATTAAAACCGGTGACTACGTTTAAGGTAT
The DNA here is from genome assembly GCA_025642065.1 of Paralvinella palmiformis. Taxonomy (NCBI): domain Eukaryota; kingdom Metazoa; phylum Annelida; class Polychaeta; order Terebellida; family Alvinellidae; genus Paralvinella; species Paralvinella palmiformis. The sequence continues at coordinate 2,103,408 of JAODUP010000007.1, read as the reverse complement.
TTTACCTTGAAGGATTTTACCAGTTCTTCACAAACCAACCAGCGTAACCCACACATCGGATACTCCGATTGATCGTATCTATTCAAATCTGACTTTACAAGGATATACTATCACGAATTAATATGATTGATCTGGTGGATCACTTTGGTACGTTCCATATTGCAAATGATTCAAGCAGATGCACCGATAAGGTTACATCAATTAAAATGAAAATGAAAACTTACTGAAACCAATATGATTAAATTCAAACAATTTCTAAGTGATAGGGATTTCTCTGAAACATAAGACACTGATTGTCTGGCTGATAATACATTCATGTCAAGCTTTAAAATTATATTCAACGAAGCTTTTTCGTTGCCTAAAATACGGTTCAATAAGAAATATACTATGGGTCTCAACTGGCTTATTGACATCTTCCAGACATAAGGCGAAGTTATGCAAATAGAAACTTACTAACACGTGGTCAAAACTATTGCAAGCAAACAACAAAACGATAAGTAGGTCTATAGCTTCCCCCATATTCAAATTAGACAACAAATATATTTCAGGTGAAGGTGAAATAACAAATATGTTCAGGGTAAAGGGCTTTTTCAATAATAATAATACTATTCTTTATTAATATCAGTATGTCTTTCATCGAAAAAACACTAAACCATTCAGCCAATTATATATATTTTAAATCAATGTGCATTAGCTAATAATTCTACTCTCAAGCAAATTACATTATCTATCTTTTGTGACCTCGCAAAAGCCTTTTATATTTTTATGACGGATACATCATTAAATAAATTAAATTACGATGGCATTAGGGGAGTTGCCAATTATTGGTACACCAATTATCTTGTAAATAAGAAATATTATGTTCAAATTGGTAAAATAAAGCTTGATGTTGAATTCATAAACTGTGGGGTTCCACAAGGGTAAATCCTACGCCTTCATTTGAATTGTTTTGTGCGAATGGCTCTCATTTCCAAGAAAAAAACACCAACGAGTTTCTTTCTTGGAAATATCATTTGACTTATATGAAAAAATTAGATGTTTTGGATTGTATACGGCATAAAACAGGTGAAGAATTACCTATCAAAAGATGGTCTGAAAAATTCTATATCTGGCGCTAATACAACCATATATCTCCTACGGTATTTTAGTTTGGGGGAGTGTCTTTTATGAAAGAGATCTATTGGAATTATTACTCATTTGGGTTATAACAATCATACGGTCCCTTTAATACAAAACTCTAAAATCTTCTAATTAAGTGACCTGTATCAAAACTAAGTATGTTTGTTCATAGATCACACAGTTAGTAGGAAACTTCCTTATTCTTTCGGTGTCAATTCTGATATAAAGGATGGTCGTGTAACAAGGCAAGCTAATCATATGAATGTACCTCAGTGTAACTCTGCAGTATCGAGTAAGTTGCTCCTGATGATGATGATTGATGTTTTACGGCCACTTTTGTGCACAAGGTAGGCTAAATGGGCCGAGCGACCTCCAAAGGTAATGAGGCGAAGTCAAAGACGAAACAACCTTCAGATATGCCTCACGCCGAGATTTGAACACGAGTGGTAGTGATCTGTGGTCCAACACGCTACCGCTAGACCACGGTAGTGCCCTATGTAAGTTGCTCCTATTTAAATTTCCTAATAGTTGGAATGACTGGAATCTTACCCTTTCCACTTACAAATCAAGGTCACAATCTAAGCTACATACTCATCAACAACTCTTATTGTAGTTAATGTACCCATATCTAATTAAACATATGATTCATTGGTAGCTGATCCTCATATTTCTAAAAATCACGATGATATTCGACCAGACTTTCAAATACACTAACGGCATTTTATTATTAGTTAGGAGTCAATGGGAAGAGAGCTTCAGCTACATTGGGCCCCCAACTTACTTACTATATTTCATGACTTACGCTGTAATTTAAACTTGACATTTCGCTTCTTTTATTCTAGTATAATTCGATTCAATTCCACATCAGGATAATGCTTTCCACGGTTAATGTGTCCTGGGAGAATCGTTCTCGACGCAATAAATACGCCTTAACGAGCACTTTATGAGTCTCCTAATTCAGGATCATAACTAGTTTGATGGCTGGTTAATATTGATAAACTAATGTATTGTTGTCCATAAAACTGAAAATGTATTATCACCATCTGTAGTCATTTACACGAATGATGTCTATTTGTTAGTTTATCACTTACCTATCATGTTTGTCATTGGTGATGTCAGCGTAGCTTGACAACAAACAGTTCTCATTATCACATGTCTCTAGTGTTCAATCCGAAATGATAGTTATCGAAATTTGTCAGCGTTTAGAGTATTTACTTTGCGAGATCATGTGCTATGTTATCTGTCGACGATTAATGGCTATTTTCGTTACCAACCAAATATGTTAAGCAGCTGTAACGGGAAAGAAGACGACCACATGTTGCTTAACAAATAGAGCCCTTTCACTATTGATGCAATATAGGAACGTATATGGCTCTGATAAATATATCTCTCTCTCACTCACTCTCCCCCCCCTCTCTCTCTCTCTCTCCATCTCTCGCTCTCATCTCTCTCTCTCCATCTCTCTCTCTCCATCTCTCTCTCTCTCTCTCTCTGTATATATATATATATATATATATATATATATATATATATATATATATATATATATAGAGAGAGAGAGAGAGAGAGAGAGAGAGAGAGAGAAGAGAGAGAGAAATGTCTCCTCTATCCGTCTGGAAGCGTAAGTATGTATATGTTTAGCTAGTTGTACCATACTTTATAACATTCACAACACACATATTTTATTCATACAAATCTCATAGTGCTAACCATGGCAGCCGATATTCATAATTTTGTACTTTTGGAAGTCAGTACTGCTATGATTATATTATGTAATAAATGTAGGTCGATTAAAGGAGCTATAACTTGAGGGAAGATTTATTTTGTTCGAAAATTCAAGCCTAAAATTAATCTCACCGGTCTCTTTCTGAAGAAAAACAGATATGAACTAAATCAATCAGGAACCCATCAAATACACTCCTATAGTAAGTACCCATACAATTAATGAGACTACATTTGTGCTAACGTTATCTGTATCATAGTCTGATGTTTACAGCGTCCAGGTGTAAGTGATCACAGAGAAGTGAGTTGATCAGCGATCAATCACTTAACGGAGTTGATCGATGTATACCGTGATAATCACAGGTCTACGTTGAACAGCATTGTCGTGTCGTTTTTTTGTTCCATAAGCTCACAGATAGGACACGATCCTGCCATTATAAAACATTTTAGATGGTTAATGTTTTTCCTTCGTGGAGATATTATCGTTCTGTTAGCAACATGTCGCCGCAGCCCGCTACTGTCTAATCTATCTTAGAGAAGGCGTACCCTTGAGATTAACGTCTAGTTATTTATCAAAGAGATATTAAATGTAAGACAAAGACCTTCAATAATTTAATTAAAAATGTGTCCCGGATAAAGGTTGAATAGATTATTAAAATATGAACAAAATATAATAAACGAAGAGAAAATGAACAAGACAATTATAATATATCACGGTATGTTGTCCTGTAGTATAGACTGTCTAAACGTTGTAACTGATCAATTATTTCATTACTTAACATGAGTTGGGAGTTACTAATTGCCATCCTTCTGTCATTTTGTGTTTGTTTTATTAAAGTAAAGGATTACGTGAAAGCATCAGACGGGTTGTTAGATAATGAACATGATTGATATTGTTGTTAGATTTGTTGACATTGCTACAAAAGGCGTGTCCATATCATGATTAGATAATGATGTCATGTCAGAAAATAGATGATTCCATCACCGATAAGTGTTCAGTCACTTAATATAACGTCAGTGGAGCCATTATATTGTAAACATTGTAAATGTGAATATAAATTGCTGCTGCTGCTGCTGCTGCTGATGATGATGATGATGATGATGATGGTGATGATGATGATGGTGATGATATTTACCAAATTACTCCGACATGGGTTGTCTTGTAATGTACCATTTAAACTGCCATATTCAGATAATTTGAGGCTGAAATAAACTACCAATTGTTTGTGACATATTTAGATCTAGAGACACTACAGTTGAATAAATAGAGCTCGTATTGCACTCATTTGATCATACGGGTCCATCACGGTCCACAATGAAGCTGCCAGAGTCAAGTGCAGATATTGGAGACAACATTAAACACTGGACGGCATTCCACATCAAATAAATATCCATTATAAATATGGATATTATATATATTATATCGATTGTTGGTTAGAATGAGATAATTCTAGGCCCGAGTATTTTTATTTGCGGTAATCGGAGACATCAGTGATTTTGCTATTCCAGAAACTCTATCGATCCCAACTGAACCCGGAAACTATAAAACTGGGAAGGTTTTATATCTGCCGAGTTCAGAGATTCCGATGCCCTTTGTCCCTTTAGTGACTGTCTTGACATTGGTTATGTTGTGAGACAATGAAGAAACCTCGAAGTTGCAGATCCTAAGTTTCAACTTAGGATCGTCATCTTTAACTGGGTCAGAACGTGGAAAGGGTGATGACGTCACTTTAGATGACTACACCGAGTATTATAAAACACTTCTCTGATGTATTATGATGAATGCTGCCAATCACATCAGGTTAGTGTGTATAGTTAATGGAGATATTATTTTAACTGGTAGAGTTGTTAGATATATTATCTATTTGATTAAATAATAGGCTTGTAATTAGTAACCAGCTCCACTATTCATGGGCTTCTATCTCCTAGTTAGTGATACGGGGGATTTGTATTGTTGTACCTCGTAATCCCCATATATAGACCCGTACCTTCAGTTACTAAAGTTACCTACACACGGAGCATACTACTGCTACTTGCCAGTTACAGGATCATAATTCATAGTAAACTATAACAATCAAATTATGCATTTAGTGATAATTAAATCAGTTTGTGAACGCGTTATATACTAGTGTTGGTACACATTTCTACTCAACCACAGATATCTGATAACACTTTTTTATAAACCACTAATCTATTCACTAACTTATTTCCTGTACACGTTACAGGTAATGTTTATATTGTTGGAGAATTGATTGAAGGTATAGGAATCATCTTTTAATTGTCTATTAATGTCTCTATTTTATTTGGATTGGACTCTCAGGTTATATGAGATTTCTTCATTTATCGATCAATGATGTGTTAATGTCAACTTTATCGTCATCACCATCGTCGTTGTCTTCGCTATGGTCGTTATCGTCTGGTTCATCGTCAGACGTCAATGTCATTGTCATCCTACAGCTCGACCGACGATGACGTCAGACGTAAAACTTTCGTGTACGGTTTGTAGTCAAATTTTGCGTCATCTTTATCTTATAGAAACAATGGAGATCTCAATTCATCGGCGATGACGTCATCAACTGACGTCATGTCTATAAATGGCGTCATCCAGTCTTAGGAAAACTCTTTTTCATATCAGACAACATGAGTTAAACCTAAACATCAAATAGCTGATGGGTTAAAAAATGGGTGTGTTTGTGTTTGTGACGGCGCGAGTGCACTTGCGTGAGTGTGTGCGTGTGTGTGTGTGTGTGTGTGTGTGTGTGTGTGTGGTGTGTGTGTGTGTGTGTGTGTGTGTGGTGTGCCGCGTGTGTGTGTGTGTGTTTGTTTTCAGCTTCAACTCACTACATAAGTATGGATACACACCAATCAACTCACTACATCTGGCCAACTGACTACCTCGACCGAGGTAGTGAGTTGGCAAATTTCACCAAACTTTGCTAAAATGTTATTTGAGTCACATAATTGCTATTTCCACTTTCATTTCAAATGATGTCATTTGAAGGTATAAACGTGAAATATGTGTATTGTAGCAGGTCAATTTTACACACTTTACTCCATTGAACAAATTAATGTACTTGTGCCGCCATCTAGTGAGGTTTTGTGTTATCGCGTGCTATTTCGTAATCTCGCGAGATTTAACCAAGCGTCTCTTCACCTGTTCACGAGTGGTCTGCTTGATACTTTGAAACGTATTACGGAATACAGAGGAATACAGAAGATACGTCTGTTGATTCATGTAAGTAACAGTGATCAGTTAACCTCCCAAAAGTATCAATGTATCAGATTGAAGATATTCTGCGCAGCCGCAAGCATTTGATGCAGACATGCTTTCTGCCTTAAGCATTGGCGCATGTAACATTTTTCCTCCCATTATTTAATTATATATTATCCATACATAGATTACATTTATAATATCACAATCCGCCTATGGTACTTGTGTCGCGAGTTGTCCACCTTTTTAAGTCTAGCCCTAGGCAGCTAACGCCAGTTTATTGCGCACGGCACTCTCAATTCCAGAGTGGCCTCACTGCCTCAGTAAATAAATGTATTCACAATGTCAATAATGAATATATGATTATATGATACATAAATCTGGAAATTGAATACTATAGAAACTATTACCATGAATCCATGATTACTCATATTCGAATAATCTGGCTATATACTGATAGACATAGAGTGATAGACTATTTAGCAATGAGGAGCAATAAAATAGCAAAGAGAATATAAATTTGCCAAACAATATTGATCACTGATGATTATATTTAGGATGTAATCGAATCAGTACAATATATAACTATGAAGAAAAAAAAAGATAATAAGATGATGACACAATTTGCAGCATGACACAAGAAAAACCCATTCAATATTTTAATCACTACACTTACTTTGTTCAGTGTTTGCAATAAACATAGGCGCATTTATATTACTATGGTAAGTGTTCAAGAAAAATATTTGTATTTGAAACAGGAATTGTGTTTCAGAAGAAATGTCAATAATTATACTGAACCGCTTGTTCCATATAGCCTTATAGGAGGAAAGTTCCTGAGGCCATATACAAAAATATTGTATTACCCGTGTCATGCTTTAAAAACGTGGGTAGGTAGGGTTTAATTCTTTTAATTTACGCAATGCGTCATCACAAGTCTATTTCACAACCGGACATTTAGATAATAAAATTGTATTTTTTATCTTGCGGTTTTTCCCGATAGAACACTTGAATTTGAGGGGACAGGGATTCATCTAATTTATGTATGCCATTATGGTATCTAAACACTGATTTCTTTTAGAGTAAATCTAGTGTGTTAATTAAGTGTCAATATCTACGTAACGTTTAATAGGTCAATTTTAATTTGTAATTAGGCTTCAAGCTTCAGTTTAGTTAAGAAATTGGTCCACTTTCCTCCCATTTAAAAGCATTAAGCAGGTGTAACAAAAAACAACCTTTTCTGAATATTTAATCAAGTACAACTCACAAACCAAGCAAACTAGAACATTACTGTAAACTGTACTCAGTTTATCACATTTAGGTGCATATGATGATTGGCTGTATTGCATTAATTTAACAATTTAATATTTGTTTTGAAGTATCTACCGGAATGTGTATAATACAATTATAGTAGGAGAAGAAGCACCCTACCAGTTTAATGTGCCAGCTTAATTTAAAGGGAGGATCTGAATCTGACACTTGTTTTTATTTAATTTAAAAAATAATCATTATTTCCATAATGACCTCTGATAAATTAGTTATTGATGAGAATTAATGGATTTGTGACTAATATTCTTGATAACAAGTGTGATGTGCAGCTTTTTGTTTGTCTCATATAATCTGTGCAGTATATCAACATTTGTAAGTGATCATCATCAAGAGTTAATGCATTATATTGAATATCAATTAGACTTGCTTGAATAACATGTACAAATATAGGTATGTCAAAATTGGGAATTTACTCTTATTTTCAAGGCTTGTCAAGGGTAAAACTTTTCATAATCCATCTCATCCCATGAAGAAATTCACCTATTACATGCTCATTTTTTTTATTTTTCAGGAGGATGTTCAGAAAACCAAGAAAACTAAGGTCAGCATTTTTAACTAGGCTTATATATTCATGCTTATTCATTTCACAGCATTATGACATTTGAACTTGTCACCTTTAGAAGACATGCATTCATGCAAGATAGGCTGTTTTTGTGAAGATTTTTACTAAGGATTTAAAAAAAATAATGAATTGCAATTGAAAATATTTGAATTTGAATTGAAAAATTTTGAATTTGAAGTTTCCTACAAAAAAAAATCCAAAATTTAATATCCCATTTATACAATGTTAACACTTACATGTGGTGTTACCAATATACTGGAACCATAATGATCCAGAGCTTTGGTTCCTTATATATATATATATATATATATATATATATATATATATATATATATATATATATATATCAGATATGCACACCAACTGTGGCACCCAAAGTGAGCATTTAACCAATTAAAATGGTCTGGATACCATGGGCTCCGCCCCCACTGTGCATAGCACACCTGTAATCTATATAGAGATATTGCTATTTAGGAATTAATAAATTTATCATCTCACTGGGAATGCCAATCTGGAGCCAAAGTTTGCCTCTCCTCTCCTCAAACTGTGACTACTATAATTTGAGAGATTTTGTAAACTTACCATATGTCATTGGTTTAGTACCCAGCACGGTTGTGAAAGTAAATACAGGGTCTGACCCCTGCTGGGTGGGGCTAAGCAAATACATTCGTTTCAAGACTCCTACTGGACAATGGAATATAAACACACTTTTGATGATTAGAAAATATACTCTTACATGGGGATGCACCCAAGACTATGATACACCACGTGATATAATATCTCTTTAGCTAAAAGCGCCTTGTGGTTAGGCTTTGGCATATTTTACCATGTTAACACTTACATTTGCTGTTACCAATATACTGAACTTTGGTTCCTTATATATATATATATATATATATATATATATATATATATATATATATATATATATATATATGAAATATGCACACTGACTGTGGCACAGCACATGTAAATTTAACCAATTAAAATGGTCTGGATACCTTGGGCTCCACCCACAACACTGTGACACCACCACATAGCATGCCTGTAATCTATATAGAAATATTACTATTTAGGAATTTACTCCTGTTCATTGTTTAGAAGAGGGGAAATTAAATTAAATCCACAAATTAATTTACCATTAAATTTTTTAATTCAGAAATATTTCTTCCATGACAATCCTACTTGGAATATAAACTACTCAGAGTATATATTCCAAGTAGGTACTCGGAGTATCTACTCATGGTAAAAAATATTAGGCAAAAAAAAGAGTCGGAAAAAAATTAAAATTGGAAATGATAAATTTGAGGTGTAATTGGAATTGACCAAATGGAATTGAGTGGATTGGAAATTGACAAAATGGAATTGACCCTATGTCTGCACAGGGGATACATTTTTGAACATGATGACCAACCTCTCAAGTTACATTACTTTAATTTCTGTTTGTAATTTCATGCTACTGTAACAATAAATTTCTTCTTATAAAAAACAACTGTTGTCATTACAGGTATACAGCACAGGAGATTCTGCATGAAATTGTTGGTGAAAAAAGAGGTATACCTCTTGACATACTGACATTTTGTGGACTGCTGGTAATAATATGAATGCAAAGTCTAATTAATACAATATAATTAATAATTTAATGGAAACAAACTTTACAAACACATAATCAACAGAGAACATAAACTTTTTGTTATATTTCTAGTGCACCATTTTAGGCTTGCTGCATAATGATAAGTGTTCATATATTAAAACTGAAATAACATTCCATCAGTTTAAATAAATTTCATTCAGAAGCCTATTTATGCTTGCATTGATACTATAATTGTTTAATGTTTTTTTACTTAAGATCAGTTAGCTTGATAAATTATGTATTCTTGTAGTATACATATAAATGATCATTGTATGATTGATTTTTGATTATCTCTTACAGAAACCCATTGTCGATACAGCAGAGACTTCCTAGGCAGAAATTTCTCATGCAGAGACTTCCCTGACAGTGAGTTCAGGTGTGGATCATGATCAAGTTATTTATAATATAAATATATTATGGATCAGAGACTTGTTTTAAATGCATGTTCCAAAGAACAGTAATCGTCTTTAATCTACATAGTTAATAAGCTAACTAACCAAGTGGTAAAACACGTTCACAAGTTTTAACATTGTATGTTGCTCTGGACTGGAGCAGTTACCAGCTATGTGCCCTATGTGAGGCAATAGAAAATATGACCCTTCATTTGGCAACATGATGTTTAGCTGTAGTTGATGTTGATAATTCATATCAAGTTAAATGTTTCTAAAATGGCATATAACGATACACAATAATTTTAAAGACTATATTTACCAATTTGTATGTAAATGCAAATAATCTTGAAATATCACTATTGCAAGCAATAAACACTTTATTTCAAAACCTTAATAAGAATAAAAATAGGTTATTTGTCACAAATAGGGAAAGTACCTAATTTTGGAAGGCCATGATATAATGATACGTTATAAACAGGCAGTTTTATGAGATGTTGACCAGTAAATAGATTTACTTTCTTTAATTAATTAACTCATGATATGAGTATCCTAGATTACTGGGAGGCTTACAAGGCATTAGTATTTCATATATATTTCTACCTTTATTAATTCCTAGAAATGTGAAAGAAGACAGAGCACCATCCTTGGGCTGAAGCCGAGATGGCAGCAGTGAAGACTCTTTTGTCCAAGAAGATAAAATCTCAGAAAATACCTGGCAAAGCAGAGTGTAGGAGGTTGTCAAAGGGAAAATTTCACAAAAGAACATGGACAGTCATAAAGTTTCATGTTAAAAATATCATTGCTAGAGATTTTAAAAATGGCAGAAATATAGCTTTAATCCATTTGACTTAGTTGGTATTTTTATTTTAAGAAAGATGTTTATTGTAATAAAATCCTTTGCAAGAATGGTATTTTGTATTGTTTAAAAGGCCATTTTGGAAATTCAGAAAATAGACCTAGATGGTCATTTTCTAAAATATAGTTTAGTACCTTTTACTAATTCATGTTTTTACTCCTGGCTGATATACTACCAGTATATACTACTGAGAGAGGTATATCCTTAAATTACATGAAACATCACTTTTTTAACAGTTTGGCTTGTAAAATGTGATGCCACACTATAGGAATATTTCATGTATGGTATATTTAAAAGCAGTAAAATAAATAGCTGCTTACTAGATGTCAGTATGTATGTTGTATATTTCACACCAATAATTGTAAGTAATTAAACAGTTTATGGAAGTTTCATGTTGTATCTATATTAATAACATTTCTGTTCTATCAGGACATATATGGTGCATAAATAATTTGATCATAACATTTAGATCAATAAGACATTCAGTTGCTCTCTTATACATCTTGACCATCATGAATGTGATGATTGAAATAGGTTCATTCATACACAAGTACAACATTTTATTTGTACTAACCAGGTTCTATTCTGATTGGTGCCCCACCACAGCTAATTTAGTTGCAGCTGATACCTGTTCTGGGGTGATTATATACCTACCAGTGGCAGTAGCTGTTGTTTAGCTGATAATTAAAAAATTAAATTTCAGTAATACACCAAAATAGGGATGGTTAGCTTGTCTAGCCAGGAAGCTTAGCTGTCATATTGCTATCAATGACAACTACATTAGGAACTTGAACTGTTTTTGCCCAAACCTCAAAACAAATATAAAGCTGCCAAGATAAAAAATATATTTAGTTATAGTAGTTTGGCCCCTCAGAGGTCATAAGTGTATACATTCTAGTGGGTTGAATGTCTGCATCCAATGTAGTGAGTTGAATGTGTATATCCAATGTAGTGAGTTGAATGTGTGTATCCAATGTAGTGAGTTTATGTGTTTCCCCTTAGGGTTAAGTGTATCCCTTTAGTGAGTTGAATGTTGATTCCCAAAGTAGTGAGTTGAATGTGTGTATCCAATGTAGTGAGTTGAATGTGTGTATCCAATGTAGTGAGTTGAATGTGTGTATCCAATGTAGTGAGTTGAATGTGTGTATCCAATGTAGTGAGTTGAATGTGTGTATCCAATGTAGTGAGTTGAATGTGTGTATCCAATGTAGTGAGTTGAATGTGTTTATCCAATGTAGTGAGTTCAATATGTGTGCCCAATGTAATTTTGGCTGATTGTTAGTTGGTTAGTGGTGTTTAAACAATCACAGAGATATATGAGTATACTCATGGCGATGAAGTGATGATAATATGAAAGATAAAAATGCAACAGGGAGACAATCCAATAATTTTTTTGAGTAATCTCAAGTGTTATTTCGGATGTGCAAATCCACAGAAAGATTCAAACGTCCCCTCCCTGTATTAATAACCCAGCTGGGGCATCGGAGGGGGGATGTGGTGAGGCTATTGACTCTATTGAATACAGTGAGTTGAATGTGGGTGTAAAATGTAGTGAGTTGAATGTTCGTGTACAATGTAGTGAGTTGAACGTATGTATCCAACGTAGTGAGTTTGATGTATGTATCCTAGTGTGTAATTGAAAATGAAATGTTTATATTATTGAAATAAACATGTATATGAAAAAGTTGAGTAACATCCAAGATATATGAGGTAGTTTCTACAATGCCTATTAATTTGACACCGTTCTGCCAACTATTTATTGTGGTAGTCAGTTGCCAGTGATTTTCCATAGTAGTGAGTTGAAGGTGTAAACGAGTATGTGTGTGTGTGGCGAACTCATATGCCATATTGGCTATGCCCAATAGGCAGCCAGGAGTCTCTACCCCAAACTTCAACAATACAATAGTATGCCACGTGAAGTTAACTTTCTAACTATAATGTCTATATTAGCCTTATGATTGGGAGAGTAAGACGATCTAATTTAATATCAACACCCAGTAAGTCTAATATCAAAACATCTCCGAGTTGAACCAGTTAGGTGGAGGTACCTTATAATATATCGTTTATAAAAAAAATCGTTTTTTCCCCGATTTAATCTCTAATTTATGGAGAACTCAAAAGGCTTTTTTTTAAATGTTCGTCTGATTTGTTTATGATGTCCTTGCTCGACATTGAGGTGTAAAATGAGAGTCTTAATGTGATACTGTAAATGAAACGATTTGAAACCATTGGACATTAAATCAAGTGTTCATTATTTGTACACATATATCTAGACTATAGCAGATATTCCCATTTTATAATATTTATTTAATTAAAGTGGCCTCATTGTGACCTAGGGACATCCAAGTCAGGGTACGCACAGCGCGTGTACTTGGCCAAATCAGTGGAAATGTTAAACAAAATATGTCGTGTGTTAAATGTAAAATTGGTTAATTACAGTATATTTATGATTATCGTTTGTATTCAAAATGTTTGTTTTTATCTGCCCTTTTCTCAATTTCCTATGACAAGAAGTAGATGAATTATGATAATGTCTTTCAGATAATCCTAATTTTCTCCAATGCGAAATGTCGGCTGTCGGCATTTCTTATCCAAAGCTCTCAGCCGGAAAGGTTACCTCATTATCCTAATATATGCGGGTTATACATAATAGAATTAGAAATTGTATATATTTATTTATCAGATTTGTACCGATAACATAACGATTCTCTGTATATAAACTTGTCAATATATATATATATATATATATATATATATATATATATATATATATATATATATAGATAGATAAAGTAGATGATACCGTATATTCAATTATCTACTCATGAATGTAATCTATTTACCGTTACACTATATTAATCCCATCTGGTGTTTAAATAAAGAAAGACGAAAGATGTAGACTTCGCTTCCATTTTTAATTCTACTTGTGGTTAATAGAAAAGCAAAGATTTCATTTTTGTGTTTTAATAAAGAACACTAGACGATGGCTAATATTGATGAGAATTAACATAAAAGTTACAATTAACAACCTTGTTCAACGGACTGTTTTACTATTTTGCTGAACGAAAGAGAAATTACGCGAGTCTGTAGATGAATAATAATGGTACTATACATAAACTAATATAATGTGGTTATTTGGTGGATCAGTTAGCGATAAAGAGACAATAACAGACACACATGTCACCAATCAGCTACATCATCTACCACTTGTTAGTTTTCCTCGGAATGAACATTTTTCCCTCTGCGTTATAAACATTTTGTTTATCTGATAACTTCATTTTACACACACAACAATAGAGATCCACAAAAATCACCTGCCATGTATATCCGAATACAATTGTTATTGATGATAATGTGAATTATCGCCATGCTCAAGTTATAAAACTAAACTATGCAGCATTCAAGACAAAACAAAATCCATTTGATCTTTCCAATAACAAGCAATACAATTGAAAATATCCATAATAATAACCCACTAAAGAAATATTTGAATTATAAAGTATCTTATATGATAAGACAATTCATATATGAAGATAATATTATATATGTTTTTATTTTTATTTTGCTGGGATTTAGACTTGGATATAACCTAACAACGCTACCTACATCATAATATGGTTAGACTATATATATATATATATATATATATATATATATATATATATATTATATTATTTATTTATATTTAGTTTTTAATTCTTTTTCTAAAATTAATTGAGGTGTCATCTGCATTGTTCATCCAAACTTCCAATGGAAATTGTTTGTTTTTTATAAGATGACTTACTTGTCTGTATATGCAGGACCATTATATTGATTTATTGTGGTTGCAATGACATTTCAAGATGACTTGACATCAAAGTAACAAAAGGACCGAGTAGAAATAACTTCACGATCTTTATTTCGAAACGATAAACTTATAATCAGCAATATGAACTCGCCGTCTGCTTCACAGAAACAAATTGTATTTATTGTTAATTAATGTTCTGATCATCATCATGATATTGTTAGAGGAAAATACTTAATTTAAGTTCATACATTATGCTTAGATTATTAATGATAAGCATGTCATTCGCATATCAAACATTTCAAGGCGTAAATGTTTACAGAGAAAGGGGAGGGGGTGAAAGGCGAAAGAGCAAGAGAGAGAAAGGGATAGAGAAGGAGAAGGAAAGAGGGGTAGATGGAGAGGCAGATGGAGAGGAAGACATGGAGAAGGAGAGGAGAGAGGGAGGAGTGTGCGAAGAAGGGGAGGGAAATAGATAGATAGATAGATAGATAGATAGATAGATAGATAGATAGATAGATAGATAGATAGATAGATAGATAGATAGATAGATAGATAGATAGATAGATAGATAGAGGCAGAGAGGCAGAAAGAGAGAGGGCGAGAGAGAGAGGAAGAGGGAGAAAGGAAGAGAAAGAGAGAATGACAGAGAGATAGAGAGAGAGGGGAAAAGAGGAAGATGGAGAGAGAAAAGGAAAGAGAGGGAGAGAGCTGTAAAGAGAGAGATGTAGATATATAGATATATATATATAGATAGATAGATAGATAGATAGATAGATAGATAGATAGATATATAGATAGATAGATAGATAGATAGATAGATAGAGACAACGGGGGAGAAAGGGAGAGAAAGGGGGGCAGACAGACAGAAAGAGAGGGGGGAGAAGAAATTGGAGAAAGGTAGAGACGGAAAGGAAGAGAAAGAGAAAATGATATAGAGATAGAGAGAGAGAAAAAAAATTGAGGAAGAGGGAGAGGGAATAGGAGAGAGGGGGAGAGCTATAAAGAGATATAGATAGATAGATAGATAGATAGATAGATAGATAGATTGATAGATAGATAGATAGATAGATAGATAGGGTGGATAATGGGAGGGGGAGAGACAGAAAGGGGGGAGAGAAGAGTGAGGGAAAGAGAGAAAGAGAGGGAGAGCAGGAGAGTGAAAGAGGGGGCTAGGGAGAAAGAGAGGGAGAGAGAAAAAGAGAGGGGGATAGAGAGAGGGGAGAGGTAGAGGGGGAGAGAGAGATGGAGATCGAGAGAGAGAGTGAGAAAGAGGGAGGAAGGAAGTAAGTGAGAGAAGGGGGATAGACAGGAGAAAAAGGGAGATGAATAGGCAGAGAGATTGAGGGAGAGAGAGAGAGAGAGTTTTATCAAAACCTTATCCTTTATCCATTATGCAAACCCCTTCAGTAGTGAAGGGTCTGTATTTTTCTAAACAGCAAATCGTGGTCTTCTTCTCCTTTGCACCTGCATTGAAATGTTTAAAAAAATATTTACAATCCTTCACATATCATGTTTGGTTTGTAACCAAGAAAAGGAAATGAACATACGACATAGGATATTACCTCACAAAATCGTTACCCGATATTTATAGAAATATCCCCAATGATGGACTAGATTAGTAGGCTGAAGATCAACAAATATACATCTTTGCTGTAAAACGGCTACAAATGGTGGTGATACATTATTTCATCAATATAAACCAGCCATTAAACTGGTCATGATGGTGAATTAGGAGACCCATAACACGGTCATTAAGAGGTATTTATTGTTCTCCCAGGACACGTTGACCATGGCAGTTACTGCCCTGATAAGGAATCGAAATGTTATATTAATAGAAAACAGGCGGAAAAAAAACAATTTATAGACTATGTCAAGGAATCTCCCATGTAATCATCATCATCATCATCATCATCATCATATGATCTTCATCATCATCATTATCGTCATCATCACCATCGTCATGATATCGTCCACATCATCATAATAAAACACATGGGAATAACGACTCAGATACTTAATTAGGACGTGA
This sequence comes from Paralvinella palmiformis, assembly GCA_025642065.1. Taxonomy (NCBI): domain Eukaryota; kingdom Metazoa; phylum Annelida; class Polychaeta; order Terebellida; family Alvinellidae; genus Paralvinella; species Paralvinella palmiformis. The sequence goes on along the minus strand of JAODUP010000007.1, from coordinate 2,086,771 downwards.
TCATCTTCATGATTCCTGTCTATTTTAGGACAGTCTTACATCATCAACTTCTGTGATAGAATCGATGAACTAGAGAACATGTAGTTTGGTAAAGATCGATATACATATCTGTAAACTATTCCAAAATATTCAGGTGAAGATGAAGTTAATGTCACAACGTCGTTAACATTCTTTATAAATATTGGCACTACTCGAGGATGAGTAGATGTCCCTTTCTTAAAAAATATAAAAGAAATAAATAAAACGTCTTAATTCTATTTTGCAATTAAATATCGAAATCAGAATAAAAGTCAGGCTATTTATATGAAAACATTCATATGACAAATATTGTTCCTGTTTTACAGCCACTTCTGCAGGACATGATAGCCAAAAATAGTCGTTAGCAAATTGAAAAAGTAATGGAGATTTTCCTTCACGCATAAAAATAATATTTAATGATCAAACAGACCATTTTATGAGAAAAACAAGGACCTGAAGCGCATCAGACTGATAACAAAGTCAGAATTTCACCCGACACAGCCGGTAATATAACGATAACAATTTTGATAAAACACAAATAATTATACAGCTTTGCCTAATTTTGTATCTACATAGTACTGTTACCAAATATATTCTCTTGTCCACGTTATAATTGATATTTATATATCAAGGTTTGAAACATCTTCAGAGTATATACAGAAATCACATTCTATGACAAATAACCTAACACCATATCACGAAAATAAAATATTATTTCAAACCGAATACAATCGGATATTAATTGCGGTCACTGAGACACATTCTGTATCAAAGAATCAACTATCATAAAACGTTACCATCACGTAGAATGTAAAATACAAATTAAACAATTTGAATTTTATAAGAATGAATTTTTCTTTTATAAGGAGTTCAACTTGTGTTATCTAACCAATTATTGGTCATAAACGTTTTGTAAATACAGCTCTTATTACAAACGAGAAACAATTAATGGACATCAATATTGGAAACATTTATTTAAAACATTAATCTTATGCCTGCGGTAACATTAACAGTAAAAAAAAACACATTTAAAACACACAAACTCTAATTGGCTAAATAATATTAACGAAATAAAAGACAAGCTTTTCCTAACATGGTCTTCCTAACCTTAAAATACTTCTTTTTTTAACAAGGCCTGAAAACACAATAAAATTCCATTTGCGTTTACCTATATACTTTCCTATATTTGTTCTTTTAATCTTTTCACTCTTAATAAAAGTTAAATCTCAGTTATTATTATCTTTTGTTCCATCCTTATCTGTGCTTTCTATCAGTGTCATAACCCATATATCAGCCATATTGACTGTAGTATCAATTATGGTATTGTCTTCTATAGAATTAGGAACTATTGACCACATTTCTACTGTACAATATCATACACTGATTAGTAACCTATATTTAAGTATACAACCTTTCTGGTGTACACCATGTTATTATTGGTGTACTAGGATTCCATTCAGGATGTTTGAATGCTCAACGTACAGTGGACGCCGTGTGGTTGTTAAATGGTTTGAGATCTGGCACCAGACCACGTAAATCGGGTTTAACAGCATTTTACCCCTGGATGTTTTTTACTAAATATAATGGAATCCTTAAGCTATAATATCCAGTTTCTCAGCGTGAGCTCTATGACATAGCTCAGGTACGTTTTCGCATATCGTACCTGTATCTTTTGTGTTACATTCGCACATTCTGTTTTATTTTCAGAGTAATCACCTACTATATGAGAACGATTTTCTATAGGATTCACTTCAACAAAATATAGTTGACATTTTGAAAATGCAATCAATTCTTTGTTATTGCCACTCGGGAGTTTATTTCATGATGAAGATAGAGACTGTAATGTGAAATAGGTGATGTTTATATTATTGATCACGTCTATGTCTATGCATCCTAGATATTTGTAAAACATAGAAACTAATATTGACATGATAATTATTCTTAAAAGAGAAAGAAAATAACTTAAAATAATAATACAGCAATAAAACAAATATTTATTTTTATAAATGATGTATGAGGTCGCCCTGTGATAGTACAAAATGATGTTTTTATAACTTATTTTACAAAGCAACCAACCCCAAGTTGAAACTGACATTAATATAAATAATTCCTTTGTTTCGTTTTCTTCAGTTACACTCTTTTGCCCAGTTCCAAACATTTAAAACAATTTTCCGGCACTTTTCCAATGCCATGTGTAACGTTTACTAACTCATATTATAATACAATGAGAAATTAATTACGAATAGCAAGGATTAAATATCAAAAGAGAACACATGCCTACACATGGTATGTGATGTATTAACTTAATAATGTATATGATCTACAAGTCAGTAATTACCACCCCTCTGTCATTTTGTTGTAGTTGTATTTCAGGAATACAATTGTATTAAAACATCGGCTGTTAGCTAAAGAATATGGTTGATATTGTCTTTACGTTTGTTGATATTGCTAGATATGTCGTGCCAGATCATGATTAGATAATGATAACATGTCAGAAATCACCGATAAGTGTTTACTCACTTTGTATAATGTCATCGGAGCCGTCATAGTATAAATCTTGTATAAACGTGAGCATATATTACTGATGACAATGGTATTTACAACATTACTGCCTCTTTGGCCTCACGAGTAGAGCATGATACTATTTAGCTATGGCTATGTACAGGAGGTGGCAGGTTGGCGCCTCGGCCGTGGCACTATAGTAGGTGGAGTTGTTCATCCAGTCAGGCAACTGGGAACGTTTTCTCCACCGAACATGCCATCTATATTAAATTCTAAATTTATTTAGAATTAGTCTCCGCGGGGAAGATATAAATTACAGACGATATGTGTCTCCTTCATTTCGGGTTGACTACGACATTAAAAACTGCCATTTCGGTCGTTCTTATTATGACTGGTCATTAACAGAATCAGTGCTATTTTGATACTATTATTGGCTGTAATGATCATGTCATGGCTATATCTGGTAGACAAATGATCATATTCGGGTAATCTAGGGAACAAATAAGTTGCCAGATTATATACGTTGCATTTATTTAAAAGAATCGGAATGATAAAGTTAAGAGTTATCGGACTAAATAAACGAAACAGGAAAGATAGGTTTAGGTAGATCATCAATTTGTTAGAACGCGATTTAGATCAATAAATAGTTTAGATAATTAAATGGGCCTACCTCGGTCCACCAAGAAGATGATCGAGGTAAGTATAGACAACGAGGACAATATTAAACACTGGATAACGTTCTACATTTAATATTGGTTAGAATTATATATTTCTGGTCCCGATCCTTTTATTCTCGGTAAGCGAAGATATATATATATACCGGAAATCGATTCCACAGAGTAGTAACACCGTCATATGACTTAAGCCGAAATACAGGTATATCTTATAGTATCTGATTTGATGACCTGAGTTTTCGGGATGACTTTCTAATGGACAACGAGTTCACGCACATATTCAGGTGTCATTGCACTGATTGGTTTATAAGTTGTTAGTTAAATCTTGAAATGGGTGTACTCTCTAACAGGGAGCCTATGTTAATTTTGAAGAAATGGGGTGACATGACCATCTTCTCGAATATTTGTCACTATGCGAGCTGTACTATTCTGAATAATTGATGTTTTAACTAACAGGGAGTTACAATAGTCTATATGATATGTAACAAAACATGTGGATCACGGTAACAAGTGTTTCCTGTGTCGAGAATGTTTTTAGACAGTGGATGTTCTTAAAACTGATGGGACATATTTATACATAATAATACATTTGTCAAACATTACCTGTAGAACAATTTGCTGACTCATTATGGGTAATGAAAGCTGTACCAATCTATTATGGTGCTTAGTGGGATTTAGCATATTGTGGGGGAAGTCATATGAATAATATTATTTCATCATCATTTAATTTTAGAAGATTTTTAGTCATCTAGAACCGAATATCAGCAATACAATGTTCTAAATACTTGAAGGAAGTGGAATATTTAACTCATTGTCAGGATCCAGTGATATATATGTCTATGTATCATGAGCAAGCAAGTGATATTTAGTGCCATTTCACTGCGCAATGAAATCAAGAAACGAACCCTGTGGTTCACCAACAAATAGGAAAGACACCAGTTAGTTGCTTTACGTGATCGACCAAAGATGTCCAAGAGACACAGTACATATGATCAACTACTTGAAATGTTGCAGATGATCCAGAGGAACAAGTCAATTTGCTTACCTTGATCAATTGACATCATAATATAAGTTTTGTTTCCCAAACCTGGGAAATGTAGGTAATATGACCAGTTTTATATCCGGACTATCGTGATTCTTTGAGATTATTATTAAATATATGTCTGTTTAGACGGAAAAGAACTGCCCTTTCTACAATAATATATAAACGTTTCACATTTATGAGTCGGAATAATTTTTTTTAATTAATGGTTTTACATGAGTAGCTTTCATGGATTTTAGGAAACACCCTGGTTAAATATTTAACCTTTAACAATCCATGTAGACAAGTTTCCAGCAGGGATGTGTAGGACTCTTCTACCTATGATAAGATGCCTAAAAACCTTTCGGATAGACACCTTTCCTGATTAATAAAGATGTCCTGTTTTTGCTGAACTGTTCAAAAGATGGACATAGCTGAGTGGTCCTGTTTAAAATGAAACACTAGCTTTGAATTCATTTCCAGTTTCTGTAGCGTAATCGGTTCCGTGATAACCTAACTTAATAATTTTGGTTGATTCGAACAAATATTCAATATACTCTTTCAGTTCGAAGAACATGCGCCACATATTGTCGTATTGGTTGAAAATTGGGTTATCTTCTGTAGCAACTCCTCTAGCCAACTATTATAATAATTAAATTATCCATTCAGGGTAAAACATAGTAGTGAAATTTGGCTTTCTCATATTTTTGTGTTTGACCTTGTTCAACTGTAATGGTGAATTTTGTTTGTGTAAATTCTTACTTGTTTTCTTTCAGTAAAAGAGATACGTCAACATATATCATATTACAACTTAAATATAATTTTTAATTTACATTTTGTGAAGATTGTGGATCGGGATCACACATTATTATTAATATCAATACCGTATCCAGAAATAATGTAAAAGTTGTTCCACATAAACATCTTAATGCGTGGTTTATACTAAACACTGCAATGACACTATCTGGTTGCTATTTAAAGATGTATTATATATTAATTTACTCTACAATTATCGATCTATTAATCTATCATTCGTAATAATAATTGTCTTTAATATCAAACCATATAATTAACCACACAGTCTTAGAACATATCACAATACTTAACACGTTTTAGTCGACGGAATGATTATATTATGTTACTCTAATAGTCGTAATTATAATATGTTTCAATGTAGACTTGTTGTCTTATTCTTAATCTACAAATGTCACAATTAACACAAAGAGGCGTATTTTAGTTAGCTGCTATTAATTCTGTTATCAAATTAGCTGCTCTATTATATATATATATATATATATATATATATATATATATATATATATATATATATATATATATATATATCACTTATATTTCAAAATTAAGCGTAGCATTAGGCGTGGAGGTTTACAGTCTTCGTTTATTAATATTCTTTGTTTATCATCAAAGTACCTGGCTGCATGTCCCTTAGTTAAAACATTGGATTTTTAGTTGGTAAGAAGACAAATATCAGGTGTTTCTCCAATACTCCGTGACAGTAAACAAACACAAATTAACTGTTTGGTAGTACAAGCTTTATTTTGTTCCTTTTAATCACCAATAGCTATTTTGTACAGTACTTGCAACTTTGAAAGTTTTTCCGCTTTATTTTTCTTCATTCGATATAATAAATACAGTAATAGAAAACGATGATTACTTGTTTGAACTGCTTTTGACATTTGACAGAAAAAAAGGTGGCCAGCGACCTTCTTATTTTGGCTTCTTGCCATTTCTTTTGATTTCACAATCGATCATCTTGATTGGAGAGATCAGGAGAGGTCATTGTCCACGAAACAGAAATGGTTCTAGCTACTTTCATTGATTGCGATCAGGTGGCTGATCTGGAGATAATTTGTTGTATAATTAATGACTACCGTTCGCCATCATTAATCACATGCAATGCCCATCAATAATTAATTATCTTAACATATCGATCACTGATGACAATCATGTAAACATTCTTCTCTAAAAGAATATAAAATAGTCTTCAAGACAGAAGTCACTTAATGTGGAAGCTACTTGTATATTTATTGTGTGCTGGTAGTCATTTGGTGGGATCATAGCATCTGACTTCTAATTATTTCGGTACGGGTAAGTGTATTAAGGCCAGCTAACATGAACTACCTTTTAAACCAAAAACTGACTGTTTTAATTATAGATTTAATATGTTGGTATATTTGTGTGAGCAATTTGAATCACATGTTTAGTTTTGCAGAAGCCCCAATCATATATATGCTAAACATGTTAAGATTTATTCGTATTGATCCTTTGTTCCTTACATAACTTCGTTTATTTTGTCCTGAAATATATGGTTCACATTTAACAATTACTTAAGCGTGGTTAGCTCAGTGAAATACTTAGAAACGGAAATAATCACATTTCACTACATCAGTCTACCCCGAGTAAAATAAGGTCGTCCTCCTCAATTCGGAAACGTTGGTATCCTGAAAGGTTTTGGGATCTTCAGGATGTGGCTGGGTGTACTATGACTCCCAACCTCTATGGAACAAAAATTATCCCAATGCCCGGGACATATGTTACCAAGGTTATACCAACTATAGCCCATCTGGTGTGGCTTAGAGGTAACCTGGCAGATTTCTTTTTTATTTGTCCTGTATGTCGCTGATATATGTTGTTGAAGTGGAAATGCTAATCGTACATGGTGGTGTATAGATAGCCCAGCAGTAAATATTGGGTCGATTTGGAAAGAAGAATTATTTTTAGATTCGTACAATTCGTTGATTTTATATCAACTCGGGCAATCAGTTGGCGACCTCTTCACGCTCATTTAACTAGGCTCCTACGTACTATCAATATCCGGATTACTTAGATCTTGGGTGTCGATAAGTAAACGAGGACTTTTTGCAGAAACTGATGTTTCCTCCATTCAGGGAATTTAGAGATAACGTTTTTGGCTATAACGGATTACTGAAGATTTACTAGATCTGTGAACGTAATCCAAGTTTGGTATTCACCCCAAACAGAGTTTAAAAAACCCAGATGTTACCCAAAGAAGTGGATTACTAAGGTTCATTTTCTTTGGAAGACTATTACCTACTATCGTTGGATGTTGTCAACTCCAGTAGAGTGTCACAACCAAAGTATTTTTATTTGTAAACCATATCCACTTGGGCTGATATTGGTAGAAATATTTTGATAAAGTCTGGTTTTAAATAATATTATATATTTTATTAACATGATGGGTAGCTTTGAGTTTTGAGCACTTTGACGTATGACATTATAAAGATGAAAACGAATTCTGCTTATTAAGGTCGACAGTATCCAAGCGTAGAAGTCAGCCAAACGGATTAGTTGTATTTGTGTACCAAGTTGGAGATAATGAAATGACCAATTTGAATAATACAAATTAAATTCCAATTTAGAAGCTCTATATATTTCGTGTAACTAAAATTACTCATAGGACAATATGGGGGAGGGTCTAGCAGTCTGAACTATTGTTATTCGTAGCTCAATAAACACTCTTTTAGTGGAAATTATCTTAATATTTCGCAGCTGAATGTTCCTTTCTCTTTCATATTTTAACCAAAATATGTTGGATGGCATATGAGCCAATTAGTAACGCTGCTAACAGATGGGCATATTTCATGACCTATGTAGATGGATCATCATTTGACAACATCGATGACTTTTATCTTATCCTGTTATCTACTAGATTGGACTCCTCGAATTTCCATATACACAATATTAATCTCCAGTTACACAATAAACGAATTTTATAATTTGAATTTTATTTCCACGGTTTATTAAGGATACATTCAAACTTAATAGTCTGCCTACTCCGAATGTATTATGTTTGATCATCCCATACTATATGCATATATCAGCATCATTTGACAGTTACATGTCTTATCTAATAAAAACCACAGCCCGTTATTAATCTGGGAAACGATTATTTGATAAGTATCTAACATGGAATGATTTATCCAAGTAACATCCGCCGCCATCATAATTTTGTAGCTTGAGAATACCTTTTCCTAAAGAATATAATTATTTTTATTCTATTTAGACTTGAACTTTAACTAGCACCATCTTTAGCTGAATGACTAGAATGTATTCAATGTGTCTTTTTACTCCTATAGACTATGACTCAGTGAATATTTATGTTTTTTTTTGTATTGTTAATATAATACCAACAACACTTTTTAACCAAGAAACAATATATTATTTTAAAGCAGGTAAGTTATTTATATAGGAAAATTATATTTTTCATATCTTAATTTCCAAACCATCGTAAATTATGTCGCGATCTAATTATTGGATACAGTGGTGTTTCTTTCATATTCAACAGGTATTACGTACTGGTTCTGGAGGCTTTGTTCTTTGGATTAATGAGGGAGTAAAACTAAAGATATCAAGTCGAACATCAGCGTTATCATTTTTATCCATATCTACTTCTCTCTTTTTTTCTCTGGCAGATTTTGTTATATCTAGTTCACTTAATTGTTCTTTTTCTTCAGAACAAACAAAAGGTAAACTACAAGCCATGTCCGGATATCACGATTTACAGCATAATCTTTCAATCTTTTATATTGAACTACAATTAAGTCAGAGAAACAAAAATACAATCGCCATTAACAGTTTTACCAACCACCATTCCTTCACATATCTGCCAAACTTAAATCAATCATTCAATGTTGGAAAATCAGTTTTAAATAAAGGAAAGACATTCAATCTTCCAGTGAAATAACAAAACAAAACAAAAAAGGAAACCATCATATAATATAATATTAATATTTCGTGAACAGGTAGTAAATAAAGACAATTTGCATGATGGATGTGTCTTGTGAAAATATTAATAAAACAAATACAGGAATCGTATATCAGTAAACAAAGAAGAATTGTTATTATATCTTCAGATTAACAGAGGTTACTTATCAAAGAAGGAATTAAGTATCTTAGGCGTAAGAAGATTTATTTTGTATTGTTTTGTATTGATTTATGTATTGATTTATGTTGAACTAGACAGGAATCAGGAAGATGATCACTTTCTAGTTAAGTTTATGAAGCGTTTTTTTTGTATATTTCGCCTGTTTTCTTCTTATATAATATTTCGATTCTTTTTAGGGTAATGCCTACATTAGCAAAGGTAGCCTAAGAGAATCATTGTTGACGAAAAACAAATGCTTTAATGTCTTCGTTATGTGTTTCCTAATTCAGAATCACTATCAGTTAATGACTGGTTAATATTTATAAGATATTGCAATCAGGTAGAATTATTAAATTATTAAAATGCTTTGTATTATTTTTACAACAAAGATGATATGTATGTATTGGTCTCAGGCCTACCTGCGACGTCCGTCATTAGTGATATCAGGGGAGTTAGACAATAGGAAGTTTTCATGATCACCCCTTTGAGTTGTTCAATCAAAGTGAAGGATTCAAACTTTGAAAATCATTTTATACAAGGTGAAACGGGAAATAACATGTTTTGGGAAAAGGGCTATCGAAACAGCATCTCTCTCTCTGGTGGATACATTTTTACTGTAATTGATAGAATAAAATAATAAAATATTTTCAACTCCATTGTTGTATTATCCTTATAAGTTTGTCAAATGGATAGTAATATTCTATTATTATATAAATAATTTAAAAGGATTACCATCAAGATTATTCAATCGACAATGTATATCTATCTATGATTCAAGTTGATGATGATGATAATAATAATAATATTTTATATAGTGCCTTATTCAACTTGAATTGCTCTAAGGTAAACAAACACAATTAAAACATATTCTGAGCTCATTTAACATAAATACATTTTATACATAATAACAGTTATTAGTGGTGAAGACAAAACCTAAAATTACCAAACATGTTCGAAAATTTGGTATCCTTGACTTTTATTTCATTCTTTTCGAAAAATATTGTTATATGAATAAATAGGCAGAGTGCTGTCATATGATTCCACGAGAATCATAATAATAATAATAATAAAAATAATAATACTAAAGAAATTAATTGATAAACAATCTCGTGTAGTGGGTACGAAATTTCCCATGAGTCAATGCACTTTAGTACAAATACCTATTCTCACCGCGTATTCAATATTTTACGATTATTTATTTCTTACGTACTCAATTAACGCCGACTGATGGAAATACTATTTGTATTCTTGTTCGAAATTGCCAGTCAAAATTCGATGTGACCAGCGTCTTTTTGGAACGAAACAGATGAGGACGAAAAGAATCAAGGCCTAAAACAAAATAAACGCTAGTACTTCGTGCTAATGGTATCTATATGAGAGTTAGACATTAATGGTCTCCCAGTGTAAGTGATAGCAGAGAAGTTAATCGATCAGTGATTAATCAATTCATAAAGATGATCGATGTATACTGCGATGATCACAGGTCGACGTTGAACATTGTCGTGTTGTCAAACGCCGAGTTTATGTTCAATAAGATCACAGACAGGACACGAATCTTCCATCATCAAACGATTTGTGTGTTCGATTTGTGTCGAGATATTATCGTTCCGTTGGCAACATGTTGTCACAGTTGTATGGCTAATCTCTATTAGTAGTCGTGATATTTTGTTTCAAAGATATTAGAACTAGGACCTCACGAACATATATAGATCCCATGCAATGCAATTACAACGGTGTGCCCGGATAATGGTTGAAATATTTGTTTGGTAAAGAACCAACGGGGTCAACAATAATTATAAACAGCGTATCATAGTTTAGTGTTCCGTAACATAAACTGTCTAAACGTTGTAACTCATAAACTACCTCATTACTTTACATGATCTGGAAGTTGGTAATTACCATTCTTCTGTCCTTTTGTGTTTGTGCTATTAAACCAAGAGATTGCGTGAAAGCATCAGAATTATTATCAGGTAAGGAATATGATTGATACTGTCGTTATATTTGTTGATATTGCTAGATAAGGTTTGCCCATATCATGATTAAATAATGATGTCATGTCATAAAATAAACGATTCCATCACCGATAAGTGTTCAGTCACTTAGTATGACGTCACTGGAGTCGTTGTGTTGTAAACATTGTAAATGTGAATTATAAATTGTTGATGATGATGATATTTCCAAAATTACTCCGAAAATGATTGTCTAGTGATACCTGATGTGTTATTTATATCGTGGCTATGTCCAATGTGTAAGCTGCTATATTCAGGTAAGTTAATAGAAAAAGGCTGAAACAAATTAATAAAATACGGAAGATATATATATTTTTTCGATAAACTACAAATAATTTGTAATATATTTAGATCTATAAACACACCATTTAAAAAAATAGAGCACCTACTCGACTCATTTAATGATACGGGTCTATCCAGGTCCACAATGAAGCTGCCGGAGTCAAGTACAGAGGACACGGGAGACAATTTTTAACACTGGGCGGCGTTCCTAATATTTTATTCTTGGTTAGCAGAGACACTAGAGATGTTGCTATTCCAGAAACAACATTGATCCCGAAGGAACCTGTAAAAGACAGCAAAAAAAGAAAACAAATCTCGGAAAGGCATATTCTAAGTCGGGCTAACGTGGATATGAAAGGACTGTCGGCTTTCGCTAAGTCGGAACGTGGAAAGGGTGATGACGTCACTTTAGCTAAATACAACGAGTATTATAAAACACTTCTCCGATATATTATAATAAATTCTCCTAATTATATCAGGTTAATGTATTCTTAGTAGAACAATTATTTTTTTTTTTTATAGGTTTATTGTCCGTAATTGGACCAGATGTTTTCATGACTTTATATTCTAGCTAGTAATTTTTTAAAATAAATATGTTTATGCCTTATGGCTCCTAGATATAGACCTATAGCTGTGGAGAAGACCTTTTGGTCTTCTTCGTTAAATTGGGTTTGCTGGACAGTTGAACAGATAAAGTAAAGGCATAACGTATGTTTGTTGGCATTGATGTCAGAGTTCTAAAAATGGCGTACGGGTGAAGTTTCCTGTCCATAACCAGAAACGTTGTCGTCTAAGTCGGATGTCAGTCAGCTTATTGTTAAGAAAGGTATGTCCAACTACCGTGTGATCGGGATGTGGTTTGGGATTCTGTTTCTGATTTCTTCGTCTGCTTTTTTAATGAAACATATCCAGACTGTGATTCCGTTTTCGAGTAGCTGGCATCCGTGCAGATGTTGATAGTTGGCATGTCATTTCTGTGAAGTTAGCAATTATGGTCATGGCTGCTATTGCTGCTCCGTCAGGGTCAACTTTCTAGCCATCGTTTGATTGAACACGAGGCGTTGTTATAGAGTCTGGGATCTTTTTGTATTTCTTCTTGTACTAAGTATACTATTTCGGTCTGAATAGGTTTGGAAACTGATCTCAGCACATACCTCACATTTTCCTTTTTATTAAAAAACCCCGAGTAGGAACGATTTCTGATTCTCTGTATACCAAGATTGAGCTTTCTTCTTTAGGAAATTTCAAGATGTAGCGTAGTGGAATTATTTATGTTCTGTTTGAGGAATGTAGTGCTGAGTCTCAGGCCAGAAGGAGGACAGTAGCAGCTTTGACTCCGATTTTCATATTTGTGATCACCTAGATCATGCTGAATCTGGAGTCTACTTTACGTTCAGTTTCTGCTACAGGGCTGGTGATTATGAGGCGGCTGTCTATAGTGATCCGAGATAGTTATCATTTCCGTGTGAAATCAATACAAAGTCGTCGGCAGAAGCCAGGATATCAACTGATTGGGGTAGAGAGACTGTCATGAATAGGGAGACAAGACCACTGAAGATGGTGGGAGAGATTGTTGAACCCTAAGGGCATTCAATGTATCTTTCGGCTTGTTAAGATGTTTTCTATCCATCTGATGATCCTGCCAGATATGCCCAGGGAGATAAATGAATCTAAAGTTACCATATTCCTCCAGAGTTATATACACAATTTCCACCAGGAAGCGAATCACTTAAGACTTTTGATGTTTTAAACAAAGGAGGTGTGATGTTTAATCTCTTTGTTCTACTTGTGAAATTACATAACCCACTGTTTAGAAGGCATGACAATGATAATTGAATCGAATTTGTATGGTTATACAAGTGTAAAAGTACCTGGCTTAGCCATTGAAAGTGAGATGATAATGATCGGAAAATAGACTTCGAATATACTGTAAATGAATTAGTCGTAGCTCCCTATATCACAGTTGACATTAAGATATCTCATTGTTTTAAATCAGAGTAACTGTAAATTGTGATTTTTGTGTTTTAGAAGATTGACGCTTCTGTTTGTTACAAACCTTTTCACAGCTTCAGAAGACATTCTATTTATTTCAGCCTATTTGACACCACACAATCCGAGATACTTTTATATTTAGTATAAGCAGTGATGATACTATATTGATAATGTTCTAAATCATTGTTTGGTTGAAGTATTTTAAAACATTTATGTATTATTCTTATACTGCCTGTTCTAGAAAACGATATCACTATTGTTACAATGTCAATCTATTCGGCTGATTCTAATATATCTTCTGAACGTGTTTTTTGTTTTCTTTATCACTGTTGGTTCTAATGATTTCTGTGTATCAATCCAAAAGGTTTCTCCTTTTAATCTATTAATTCGGTCCTACCAATCAGAACCTGCGATGTGTATCTTTTCAGTTGGTAATAAAACATAACCACCGATAGATGGACGATGACAATCAAGAAGAGAGTAATCTTATGCTTGCACCTTGTAAATGCGTAAATAAAGGAAGAACGTGGATATTTTCTTCCAATTGCAAATCGATTGTCATTAGCTCTCAAGCGAAAACATTAATCAGTTTCACATACGTATTGTTTATTAGAGACGTAGCACTAATAACCATAAATGACGTTCGAAGAAGAACAACCTGTATCTCTCATTGTTCAAAATGTTTTGTTTTTTGTGACAGTGCTCGTAAGATTTGAGCAATCTTGAAACCCATTAGTTGGTAGTGGAAATACGGGTATTTGACCGACCTTGTTTTATCTGTAATCCCTAACAGTGTTTGTCTTTAATACAACGCAATCATCTAATAGAGTTATTTCTTTTAAACAAGGGTTGAATAAGAATACCACCTCCGTGCCTTATCAAAGTGTTTCTCGTTAGAACATATTCTGAACAATTCGCATGATTTGCGATTTTAACCAACCTTTGAGGTTATGTATGAGATGAACAGAACGTTTGTGTGATATCTGATGAGTATCGGTTGATTTAGACAAATACCTTGGCTGGTAAGTTATTTCGGTTTCGTTTTTATGGTCTTTGAATACAGTGATATCTAAATAATTGATCGAATCAATACAGAAAGAAGATTTAAGTTTAATTAGTGTATGGAAAAATGTTGAAACTCGGAAAACGTCGCCTTGCTATGTGGCCATGATATGATAACATTATGCAAGCGTGGTGCCCAATCCCTACCCATGGAAGCTCATACTTTTTTTGGATAAACCATTCATCATTAAACAAAAAGTCATTACTCTTCAAAGATAATTCTCAAGGTTCTGCGACTGGATCATATATAGCATAATTTTCCATTACTTCCCTGACCGCTAGCAACCCATTGATGTTATCTATGTTAGGGTACATACTTTCAACTTCTGATGCCATAAGCAGGCTATCATCGAGCATACGTGTTTTTTATATAAGAAAGATAATCCATAGCAACAGGTTTGAACTGATTACCTGTGAAAGAGCAACAGTTTAGAAGTCACTTTTACAGTCAGACACTGTTGATTGTTCTCCAACAACTAGTCTCTGAGAATGTTGGGTAACATATAGAAATATCGAGTTGTTTGCTTCTGGGGAGGTGAATAGAATTGAAACAATTTTCCAGAAATTATACCCGTAGATTTAAGTTTATTTAAAATGGCAGTTATTTGAATCGCCGTTCTGGTGGTATATAGGATCATTAAGTATTTTGTATTGATCTTTATTATTTAATTGGCGATAACCTTCATTAATATAATTTTTTTTGTCCTTTATTACTACTACTGGACTTTTATCAGCTTTTAAATGACCATATCTGTATTTTTAGGAAGGCTATTTATTGTTCTTTAATTATTGAATTTGGTTTCTCCCGGAATACATCTAGTTCTTCTATTTCCGTTGTAAAATTACTTATGCATTCCATTAATTCCGGACCAGTTTCCTGGTCCGGTGGATGCCAGTTTGGGTTAGATGTAACACATTCTCCTATGAGTAATGTGTCCTTGATGGTTTTTGCCACGTCCAAAATGTATGCTTTACGGATGTGCACTATGGCTGGGTGGCATCCTTTACTGCCTGCTCCATTTGTTGTGTGTGATGGTCTTCTTCATCGGGATGTTTGTTCAGAAAGATAGTTAAGGCACTAGCACAAGTCTTCTTTTTAAGGATTGTGTAATTTTTAGATAATTGGAAATTAAACATTGAATAATTTATTTAGGCAATCCCTTTAAAACGACTAAGATTGAGATGAAGATTTATTTTTTCATAGATTCCTTCAAAAGTATTCTATAAAGTTGGATCCTGAGTACATATTTGAACTCAAATTACAATCTTAAAACCCATGGGTGGAGAGCCACATTAATCATACCACATAATTTAGCAGGTAGATGAATAGGTAGATCAGGTAAATCAGCTCTAGAAATTGTGTAATATTTGTGTTAGTTTTATTACATTCTACATAAAATACATTCTAAACATTTTGAAGAGCTGCTAATTTCATTTAGTGTCAAATAACTATATATATGATTAATTTGTTTTTTAAATATCATTGTTATGAAATCGAAAGTTAGTTTATTATATAATCACACGATAACACGATAACATTTATTGAAACTATTGATTATCTGCCAGTATTAAGTATTTCCCAGTTAGACATCAGCACCCTTACACCCATTCAGTCTTCATAAAGATATGAAGCCGTTCTAATCCAGAGAATATAATTTATTTCCACACAATCATCATTCGTATCCATGCCCTTTCAATTTGGTTTTAACCAAATATTCCGTTCTCCAAAAGCATCTTCAAATTGGAGAAAATACGTAAAAGGAGTCGGCTTGCTAACTATATTATGTGAAGAAGATTACTGGTATCTGATTAACAATACCTAATGTTGTTGAGTGAGAAGGATACCTGTAATGGGGAATGCACCTGTTGAAATATCACAAACATATATGTCTGTTAATAGCAACCACCTATAATAAGAAATGAACTTCATTTTGTATCATAACTATATTTGTATTACTACGTCTTCAATCTTTAATGGTGATAAAGTGTACTATCTATTGTATAGCCCCACTTGTTATCTTTAAATAATCGATGTAGTGTACGGTGTACAGCGGTTAGAGTTAGTTCATTAGCCCATTCACTCGCCTGGCAATTGTAAGGTTCAGTGTTTGAGTCACTTCAAATGGAGAACATTTATATTTGTTTTCTTGGCTAATAAATCTATTTTTCTCTTTCTAATTTAAGTTAATCTGTGTCTGTCTGATTTGTTATCGACTGCACACTGGCATAGAAGATGTCAATAAAGAATTACTGAACAGACGGGTGTTGAATATAACTTGACGTATGATACATGAGATGAACATAGACACTCACCACTACAGGTGTTATTAATATTCAGTTAACTATGTTTGCTAGAAATATTATTTGCATGTGGATCTATTTTCTTTCTTCATTATTCACTTTTGATGTTTGATAATTAGTTTCGTTATTGTTATTAAAATCTTTCAGGTCGGCTAATCTATTTAAATAGTATTGGTTTTGTTTATTATTCTACTGAATTCACGTTGAACTATTCCTGATAGTATAGTTCGTGATTAAATGTGTAATGTATGTTTAGTATTGTATAGTTCAGCTAACATTTTAGCAATGTTTTAAACTACGTATTCTTTTTCATGGGTCTTGTATGACTGCAACTCTCACAAATGTATGGATACATGAAGGCTACAATTGTGAATTTGTTTTTATTCACCTATGCACCTAAAATATTGTAACTGTATTATTTTATAAAGGCGTATAACTCATATATAAATTTCAGGAGATTATACGGTTTTCATGTTTAGATAACTGAGGTTAAAAATGTGAGATTGTTTTTATTCAAACTTATACATTAAACCATGGTTTGATATTTATGATAAAATTATTTGTAAATAATTTATACAAATGAATTAAATGAATTATTTAGTTTTCTGGTTTGAATGACTACAGCTAAACAACAGGCAATTTGTTTGCCAACAATCTATACATGTAGCATCAGCATAATCTAGTTTGTGTTCAGGCAGATATATTATACAGATCTTTTATATATATATATATATATATATATATATATATATATATATATTGTCACAAATAACTCGACAAGGGAATTAACTGTGAGCCATTGTTTCAAAAAGGAGACTTCTTAGTACCGTACAAGTCATTTAAATAAGCCTCGATTCAAGCTCGTGCTAAATTTCCATTAGTATTCCCATGAGTGAGACCAACAGAAAATAACAAATCAATAGCTCACTCCGATGAGTTCGAGATTGATGTCTGTCACTATATATATTTGTTGTAGACATTCAGATATCATTTATATATATATATATATATATATATATATATATATATATATATCGTAGCTTAACAACAATTATTTTATTTTAAACGAAGTAATGGGAATAAGTGTGTTTGTGTATGTGTGTGTGTGTGTACGTGCGTGTGCGTGTGTGCGTGTGGGTGTGCATGAGATTATCAAAATAATCTAGTATTTTTCTATCTTAAGATTATTAACCGGAAATTAAAGATCCTGAATCTACTATTTTCTGGTCTGTGGAATAGTTTGAAGATAAAGTATCAGAAGAACCCAATATAAAGGTCATTCATCTACAGACGAGTGAATCATTCTACAAAGATAACAAATCTTATTGGAAGTATATCGGGACAATGGATTCTGATTTTCGATTGTTGTTATTGGTATTAATTGTACTGGATCTCTGTATTTATCTCAGAGAAACCCCATCTTAAATGATAACCTAGTTTTGGTTCACATATATATCATACTATGTGTTATCGCAAGACTTTAGCCAAAATTGGGCGCCTCCGTGGTCTAGCGGTAGCGTGCTGGACCACAGATCACTACCACCCGTGTTCGAATCCCGACGTCGGCATATCTGAAGGCTGTTTCGTCTTTCACTTCGTCTCATTACATTTGGAGGTCGCTCGGCCCATTTAGCCTACCATGTGACAAAAGTGGCCGTAAAACATCAATCATCATCATCATCATCTTTAGCCATATTATAATTAATCTTTTACTTAGATTATGTGAATATTGGAGATGGAGATACACTCGGAGAATAGAACATCAGTATTGATGGCAGTACCGTATCTAACAATAATGTGAAGGTTGTCGTAATATATCGAGAGAAAAATAAAAATCTAAAACAGCATCTTAATATTCTACTTACACTAATTACACTACCTTTCGAAAATTCTAAGTTTCATTAGATATAAGTTAGCTATAAAATCAGCATCTGTTTCCTGCAAGAGATTTGAAGTATTTATAATCATCTATAGGTCTAATGGCCAACTGTATAATTATCAACAAGGAATTATGACATTTTACGTTGTTTAACATGGCATTAACCTACAAAATAATTTATTAGGTTAGGATAATAATCACAATTCTTATATCTATCAATCTAGTCTCCCATCCTATTGCTTAAGCTAATAAATATTATAACTAATATAAAGTGCCATATTTGATAGAAATGGTATTATTTTCTTAATGATCTTTATCCAATTGTCTCCTCATAAACACCATCAGTCACATTTCAAAGTTTAACCGTAGCTCTAGGTAGAGAAGAGTATATTCTAAGTTTATTGATATTCATAACGGAGACGATACCTCTAATTGATTTGTTCATAATAATGACTTAGTTCGTCGGTCCCTTATTAATAAATATGGATGGTTAGATGATACAATAGTAAATATCGGTGTTTCTTCATCTTCCATCACTGTAAACAAACGTAAATATATTTATAATCCTAATAACAACAAAGATGTTGTGAATTCACTGCATGGATCAACTGAGATATAACAAGTGTGTTAGGATAAAAGCTTTATCCTATCATGTACAATCTTCTTGTACAATCGTTGTACATGACTTTAAATATAAACTTATGTTTACGTTTATTTTATTTTATTTAGGTCGAACCTTTAAATGTAATCATTAAAAAAACGATGATTGCTTGCTCGAATTGATTTTACAATTAAGAATAAAAAGGTGGCCCGTTTAACTTCTTCTTTGGCTTGTTGCCATTTCTTTTTATTTCACAATCGATCGTCTTGATTGAACAGATCAGAAGAGGTCAGACGTTGTCCACGAAACATAAATGGCTCTAGCTACTCCCATTGATTGCGATCAGATGGTTAACTGGAGATAATTTGATGTATAATTAATGACTACCATTCACCATCATTAACCACATGCAATACCCATCAAGAATTAATCATCTCATCTTAACATATCGATCATTGCTGACAATCATGCAAACCTTCTGTTCTAAAACAATATAAAAGTCCCCATAGAGAGAAGTCAGTTAATGTTGAATCGACTTCTAGTCTGTTCTTTTCATTCTGTCGGTCATTTTGTGGGATCATAGCATCTGACATATAATTATCGTGGGACAAGTAAGTACATTAAGGCCAGCTAATACTAATTATCATTTAGCAAACCACTGAATATTTTAATCATAGATTCAATATTTATGAATGTGTGTATTAGCAATTTCAATCGCCTGTTCATTTTTACAAGCACATATTGTTTTGTTCTATACGGAGAGGCCAGTCCTGTTATATGATCATTATGTTAAGATTTATTTATAACAATCCTGTGTTCTTTATATGATTTCATTTATTTTTATAGATATATCATCATCATCACCGAAGTCAAAGATGCATATATACGCACGGATGTTGTTTACACTTACTGTCTCGGGTTTAATAGCTCTTTGGTGTTTGAACCTACACTTATTTGTATGGATACAGAAGATCCGTGATCGGATTCTGGAACCGAAAATGTCATATTTCAGTGAAGAACTTGTATTGTCACAGCTAAATAATGCAACATGTCCAGACAAATCTCAGGATATAAGCTACCTGCCGATATCCCCAACAGTGCCAAGAATAGTTCACTTCTTGTGGTGCTCAGACAAAGGATTCAAATTTAACAATTACTTAAGTGTGCTTAGCTCGATGAAATACTTAAAACCGGAAAGAATCACATTTCACTACATCACTCTACCCCGACGGGAGAAGTTTAATTATTACGATAGTTGGTTTGAGGAGTTGTTACAGAACGTAGCCCTGTTCCAACCAACAAAAATCTCTTCAGATCGTGTCTGTAATACATCTAATATCAAACGCCAATATGTGGTGGGAATTCTACAAACTGAAGGAGGTATTTATGTTGAAGAATCCACCATATTTAAGGAGGACATGGAACATTTGTTCAAAACGACGAAAACTGTCAAGTTAGGTAATGACGGAACCGGCTATGTTTCAACAGTTGGAAAGGACTTGAAAGTCAGTGATCTTGTTTCAAACAGAACCACTCAGCCATGTCCATCTTTTGAAGAAGTCACAAAAATTGGATCGTGCTTCTCAATCCGGAAACGTGTGTACCCGAAAACGTTTTGGGGTCTTCAGGATGTGGTTGGTCGTACTGTAAATACCATACTCTATGGAACGGAGATAAGGCCAATGCCAAGGTCATACGATAACAAGGTTATACCAAATATCGCTCATGTGTTGTGGCTCAGAGGAAAACCGGTAGATTTCTTGTTCTATTTGTCCTGTATGTCGCTGATATATGTTGCTGAAGTGGAAATGCTATTCGTACATGGTGATGTAGAGCCCAGCGGCAAATATTGGATCGAATTGAAAAGTATAACTAATTTAAGGTTCGTAAGAATTGTATTTCCTAACCGAGTTTTTAACTTTACAATCAGGCGGCTTTCTCACATGAGTGACGTCTTCAGGGCGATGGTGTTGTGGAAATATGGCGGAATATATAGTGATGTGGATGTTATATGGACTCAACCAATCAGTGGTGACCTCTTCAAGCACGACGCAGTAGCCTCGTTTGACTGGGCGCATGCGTACTATCCATATCCGGATTACTTGAATCTTGGGGTGTCGATGGGTAAACGAGGAGCCCCTTTCTGGAAGAAACTGATATCCTCATTCAACGATTTTAGAGATAGCGTTTTTGGTTATAACGGGTTACTCAAGCCTTATAAAGTCTATGAACGTAATCCAAGTTTGGTATTCATCCATGACAGAATACAAACTATGTGTTTCAAAAATAGATGTTATCCAAAGGGGAGGCCTAGTAATAAAGATTTTCGTTGGAATACTGACACTTTCTCTTATCACTGGACTTGGCCAACCCCAGTCGAATTTCATAACCAAAGCATTTTATTTAAAATAAATTCCACATGGGCTGATATTGGTAGAAATGTTTTGGCAAAAGCTGGTTTTAAGTAACGTTGTATTGGATGTTTGACTAATTTCCTGGGTAGTTTTCTGTTTGGGCTCTTTGGAGCATGACATTATAAAGATGCAAACGAATTTCAGTCATGGAGGTGGACCAGCTTGAATAATTTAATTAAATTATAATTTAGAAACTATAAATATCTTGCGCAAATAAACTATTCATCGGCTGATCTACAGGGATGGATCCAGATGTCCGAACTATTCTTTTTCATAGATCCGACCACTATTTTACCATAGTAATATTTCACAGCTGAAAGATAGAGTGGAAGGGAAGAAATCTCTTGTTATATAAATTGAAAACCCCGGATATTAATTAAATGCTTAATGCATTCTCAGAATTACATAATATCATATTTAATTTTAGAATGTTCTTTAATGATATAAAATGTGTAATGATTCACCTAAATATTCAACTTTTTTATTAGCTAAGATTTGTGTGTGACAAGTATTAATTGTATGAACATATTACAAGTCTTTGTTATTATTAATGTCTATTACATGTTTCTTCCCACAGGATTATATTACAGTACCTTTTCTATTGATTAATATTAATGTAGTTTCTATAAATAAAAAGTAAGGGAGAGAGAATTTCGTGATGTCATCAGTCTTTTGATGTTTGACCTAAGTACATTACCTATTATAAAACCTTGGTGGTGAAATTATTTAGGTAATAACAGAATCTTCCTATGTATTTAGCGAATATATAAGCATAATATAACAGTAAGTTTGAAGATGTTTCATTCTGCCTTTTAATCCTGTATAACTAGTGCATCTTATTATACACAAGCTTAAAGGTTGGGCTGTGCACGGACTTTGAGGCTCGCCTTCGGACCTTATAACGAAAGATTAAGAATAATAAAAAACGAATTTTAATAAGTAAATACGTTATTGGAATAGACCATAAACCTATCAAATATTACTATCACAATCAATTTAAGATCAGTATATGGATGTCATACTCGTTAGGTTATACGGCCGCGGTCGAGGTCACCGACCACGTGACAAGGATGTTGTTAACATAACGATCATCACTTACATCATAGTTACAATCATTGTCCCAACCAATGTCATACTCACCGCTGTTTAAGGTCCGTTTGAAAGATGTTTTACGAACACACACACACAGACAGACAAACAAGCAAACACATTCACTTTTATTTATATAGACGGCCTGAGTTTTATGTTTCACAATTTAATTCCCGTGATCTGGCTTTTGTTAACTGTGACATCATATAACCATGGGAGTATTGATTTCCAAATATTACAAAAGTATATGTATATATATATATATATATATATATATATATATATATATATATATATATATATATATATGTGTATGTGTTTTGTGCATACAGAGAGAGAGAGAGAGAGAGAGAGAGAGAGAGAAAGACAGACAGACAGACAGACAGACAGACAGATAGACAGACAGACAGATAGACAGACATATAGACACACACACACACACACACATATATATATATATATATATATATATATATATATACGCCCAGAGAGAGAGAGAGAGAGAGAGAGAGAGAGGGTTTCCAATAATATATCCCATTGGATAAAGCCCCATTTCTATCTTGTGCCAACTGTGAAAGGTCTGTAGCAGTTTTGGCCTATTATATACTCTTGGTAGTGAATAGTATTTAGCTAATAACATAATATTCCTGTAAATTTAAAGAGTACATGAAGATAATATAACAAGATGATTGAAGAAGTTCCATTATTTTATTCTATCAACTAGAGTATATTTTCATGGACCTTTCAAAGCTCTC
Organism: Paralvinella palmiformis; assembly: GCA_025642065.1. Classification (NCBI taxonomy): domain Eukaryota; kingdom Metazoa; phylum Annelida; class Polychaeta; order Terebellida; family Alvinellidae; genus Paralvinella; species Paralvinella palmiformis. Next base: position 2,063,266 of record JAODUP010000007.1, on the reverse strand, counting down.
CCACCAGTTCAGCTCATGACACAACCCCATTGATATATGCTTCACAATGTATTCCACCTTGTCCCTTGGGATACTGTGTGTGTGCGTGTGTGTGTGTATATGTATGTGTGTGCGTGCCCGCTCGCGTAAGCACATACACACGGGGAGAGAGTTAGGATTTAGACTTTATATTAAAGATATCTCTCTATTTCAAATACATACTACTCCCTATTTTTTCCAACCAGTAACTGATCGTCTTTTTTCCCGTTACATGTAGCAAACAATGTTCTTTGAAAATTATCAATCCTTGACATAACGTATTTGATTGTTTGCCGTGAAATCTAAATGAACACATAACGTATCCAAAATAAACACTCCACATGATCAGATTGTTTTAGAAAAATCACCAATAATGGACTTGAGAGATAATTGGGAGACCAACAAATACACATATTTAATATAAACAGGACATCAATAGTGATAATAATATTCCAGCTTTATTGCTAATGACACATTATTTTATCAATATTAACCAGCCATCAAACTGGTTGCTATATTGAATTAGTAAGCTCGTTACTCGGACATTAAGGCATATTTATTGTGGCAGGAATGTTGATCTCACGACCCATTAACCATGGCAGGCATTGCCTTAATAAATAATCGATATATTGTATACAAGACGAAAACAGGGGAAATCTCAAGCTTAAATTATATATTGGGTATATTTATGGGTATATTATGAAATCTCTCATATATTTGGTGCCACTGTACTCATACGATAATGGTCATTATAATGTTGATGATAATGATTTTGATGATGGTGATGATGCTTGTCTATTTGTTTTACCTTTCACTTTTTATGATAGAGTCAATAGGCAATAGTTTAGTAAGAATCAATATTCCTATCTATTTACTATTCCAAAACACACACTCATCAATTAAATTTATGTTACTTTGTGATGGGCGGATGTTAGAAGCATAAACAACGTCGTTGGAATTCTGTCCAAATATTGCCATCACTCAGCTAAGAAGAAAAACAACTTTCTTGAAATTTGAAATAAATAAATAAAATGGTTTCATTGTACTTTACAGAAAGAAAATAAAGTTATCTGAATAAACAAATTCATAATGGTAAATTTTGTTGTTGTCTTACAACAGGCATATGTGTGCACCCGAAAGACAAAATATACCAAACAAATATCGAAGAAATCATGTGAAATTAGGCCAGAAGAGGTTTAAACTCGATTGATAGAAGTCTGTGGAAATTTAGCACCACATTTAAGTCGTCTAGATACCATTTCACAAATACAAATTAATCACTACTACACAAAATAAGCATTTCGTAAATCCAAAATTGCCTTTAAAATGTTCAGAAAGAGAAGTCATGGTCTCACTCAACATAGCAGGTAATATAATAATAATAATAGTTATAATATATATATATATATATATATATATATATATATATATATATATAAAACAATTATTCATAGACTATATCAGATTATATGGTAATCACAATCTATAACAACGAAATCCGCCTCTTTGGTCACATAGATAGAGCGTGACTATTTACCTATGACCATGGTCATTCTGGGTGGGAGGTCGCAGGTTCGCGCCTCGGCCGTGGCACTATATTAAGAGTTTTTGATTCAATCAGGCAACTGCCAAGGTTTTCTCCACCGAACACGCCATTTATTTTAAATTCTAAATTTATTTAGAATTACTCTCCGTGGGGAAGCTGTAAATTACAGACAATTTGTGTCTCCCTCATTTGAGGTTGCCAGCCACTTAAAAAAACTGCCATTTCGGCCATTATTATTATCAAATAATATATCCGAAATTAACGATATTACCAGTAAACAAAAAACACATTATAAACATGTAAAGTGTAATTGGTTCAAACAAATCAATCACGAAACAAAGGTTTTCAATAACATAATCTTCCTCAGTTTAAGATACTTCCTTCTTTGCCAGACATCTGCTGTTATGTCTTAAGACACAATGATATTCCTTTTTCGTTTACCGATAGACTTTTTGTTATTTGTTTTCTTAAATCTTTTGACCCCCAAGAACAGTTGAAGCATAGTTATTATTATCTGTTGTTCTATCATTATCTTTGTTTTCATCGGTGTTATAACCAATGTATCTGTCATGTTGACTGTAGACTGACATTGAAACTACATTCCTTAATATTGACCACGCTTCTACTGTCCAAATAGTGTACATTCATCAGTGACATATGTTTGATGTATACACATTGGTGGTGAACACCAAGCTGATACTGATGTACCAGGACTCCGTGATGGAGGCTTGTACGCTCACTGTACCGCCGTGAAAGGTGGGAGTTAAGATAACTGATATGATGTCTGACAGAACGCACAAATACAACTTAACTATCTTCAACATCTGGAGTTCTAAAACAACAATATAATGTGATTATCAGACTGTAATGTCTAGCACAATTCAGTCTAGCCTCTATCTGAGACTGTATGCACGTTTTCATACACCATACTAACAGTTGTATCTTTTCTATTCCTTTGTGTTAGATTCTAGTATTCTGAGTGTAATGACCTTTTACACGAGAATGGCTTTCTAGATGATTAATTTCGACAGTATATATTTGTCTTTTAGAAGATACAGTTATTTATTTGTTTTTGCCATGTATTGTCTCATAATGATGATCATTCGAACTATAATATTAAGTCGTTGATGTTTGTATTGTTGAGTTACAATGTAACAATGGCCATCCACCACATGAGTGTCTATATAGTGTCTAAACAAGAACATCCTAGATATCTGTAAAACTTGATTATCCATTTTGAATATACCCAATATTGACGTCATCATTGTTCCAAATAAAGCAAGACAATAACCTGAATAAATAATATAGCAATGAAACAAATATTAAACATTTTATAAAAGATGTATCAGATCGTCCTATGCTAGTACAAAATAATATGACATGAATGTTGCTTTTAAAGCCTATTTTACAAAGTCATCAATCCTAGGTTTTCAATCCAACCTTCATATAAATAATAACTTTGTTTCATATTTTTTAAACCCTGAACAATTAGAAATGACCTAAACTATTAACTAACAGCAATGTAGACAGCATTAATATAATAATAATAGTAGTATTTTATATAGCGCCTTATTAAACAGAAATTGCTCTAAGGCGATTAACATTTAAAACACAATTAAAACATATTCTGAACTCATATAGATCAAATACATTTCATACATAATAAAGTGGTTTAAAAATTTTTAAATTAAAAATAAATTTTTTAACCCCGGCCAACTTGGAAATTTACCCCAAATGGGTTTTAAAAACCCTTAAAAACCCAAAAAAAAAAATTTTGTCTCTCCCCTTGCTGCCGGGAAGTTTTTTAGGGGTGGGTTTTGGCAAAAAAAACTTTTTTTTTTTTTTTTTTTTTTTTTTTTTTTTTTTTTTTCCCCCCCCCCCCCCCCCCCAACGGACCTTAGGAAAGTTGAGCCAGCCCTTTTGTTTTAATTTTTTCCCCTTTGCAGATCTGCGTTTATCAGAGTGCACAGGAGTTTTGCACTCAACGTGGGATTTCTGAAGAAAAGGAATTATATGTGATGCATTGATAGCCCTAGACACTTAAAAGGGCTTCTACCAGCTTGTAATTTTTCCTCAAAATTTTATTTTAACCTTACCATCCTCAATAAATTCTGTAATATTTATGCCACGATATTTTCTGTATCTGATCTTTCTTTGTATTCAATCAGGCTTATCCATATTAATAATAAACTGTACAGCCAGATGATCGCCGAATGATTTACCTTTATTACTACTGAGACAAAGGTCAAATAAAGAAGGAGTTCCTATTATGATGGGAATCGATTCTCTAGAGATGACCAACTCTAGTGTATGGCCTCCTTTGTGAGTTGCACTGTTGACATATTGAGTCAATCCATGTGAATCCAAAATACTGAAAAACGTACGAGCCTTTAACATTAAACTTAATGTCCACATGGAAGTTTAAATCACCAGTTATTCATGACATCATATGGGATAATGGCTATGTTATCTAAGTATTTAGACCATTCGTCAAAAAAATTGAATTTCTAAAGCCATTTTGTTTAGAAGGAGGGGACGATATATAATACAAAATTTAACTGTAACCTTACTTATATTTATAATACAGTTCATATTTTCAAAATGAGTGTACATCTCCGTTGTCTCTGACTTATTCACCGTGACAGTCAGTCCCGATTTGTTTAGTATGCCAATACCATCACCGCGTCTGCCACTTTTACGATAAATATGATTAAACTCATAACCTTCAGGAACCAACTCATTTATGGTGAGCTGAGATGCATTAAGATACTTTGGAGTCGGATTTCTGGAGGGGATCAGAAGAGTTATATTTTTGACACCGATGTTTTGGAACATGGTTTAATTATAAATTTCTTGAAGTGATTAATATGTTTACAATTATTTACCTGTTATGCGCCAACTTTATGTCGAACAAAGGAAATACAACATGGCGAACGATTATTCAAGAAAACACAAGTCTGAGGTTGATGTCATCAGAGCGAAATTGTATCCATAGAGAAAATGGTACTATATTAGTGTTAACGTTACCTGTATGAGGGTCACATTTTTATAGCATCTAGGTATAAGGGATCGTACAAACGTTAACCGATCAAAGATCAAACACTTCACAAAACTATTCGGCGTATTCCGTGATCATGACCAATTTAGGACGTTTTGGCCAGCTACCATTTTTGGCTACAATTGTTTTGCCCATGACCATGCAGTCCAGAATGTTTTGATTATGGTATATAACTTTTTTAAATAATTGTATATATTATTATTTAACTTGATATTTTCAAGTGTAAATTAAGTGTAAATTGTAAATACATATAAAAAAGTCATATTATATATCTTTTATAAGTATAAATTATGTCAAATACATTTAATTTAGAAGCCATCTTAGGTTAGTTTATTCGTAAAAAAAACAATTCTTTTGAATTTCAATTATGAGTAATCTTTTTGAAGACGCAATTGGTGAATAAAAGTGATTACTCAATAATACCCCATGATCTACGTCATGGTCTACTTCAAATCTACCGCAATGTGCATAAAACCTAAGATGTACCAACTCGTTTCATATATGGTTCCATTAGGTTAATTTATCAAATTGGGGACAGAATTAGTTTTTAGGGACTTCCAATATATTGAAGAATCCTGATGTTATCCATGGTCATACCCTTTCATTTAGGTGAAGAAATGTGTGTGTGTGTTTGTGTGTGTCTGCGTGCGTGTGTGTGAATGTTCTTCCGTGTGTGTTGAAGTTCATTTCCTAAATATAATATCAATAATAGAGAGCAACCCAATACATTTTGATGCGAACACTCAGTAACTCCAATATAAATAAACTTGCAACTAATAGTGGCATGGAACTGGTGGCTCCCCCAACTTTACACCTATTTTAGTGAATTTGTATATTCCTGCCCCCACTCCCACACATTTGTTATTTTTTGTTTTAATAATCAGACAGCATAGAAGATATACAGACACATTCTAGATCAAGTTATTATCTCCAAAGGAGAATGTCGATTCAGTTAGAATCACATCAGCAACAATTTTCAAATATGACACTTAGCTAATAAACCAAATTTCTATATCTTTGACAACATGACATATCTAATCATATTTATTACAGATAGATTGACAATATATTTCGAATTTATTATTTATAAATACAGATGTTTAACAATTTCACTTTTCAGATATCATTTACCTAATCTGTGACTACTCCGAGCTCTTTAAATATTCATTTAATTGAGTTATCTTTTTTCTTTTGATTCAGTTCTCTGGAAGATCTAACGTCTTTCATTCAATGAAGATCTATTTTCGATAATCGATATTATTTACAAACTATGAATATCTACGTAACGAGATTTATTTTTTCTCTACAAAAGGTGTAGTAGATAAGGAGACAGATGATGCCACATATATTGGATTTGATAGTGACAATAATACTCTCTCAGTAGCCTAATAACAGAACCTCGTGGTCGATGAAGATCTACAAATATCAATAAGCCATGATGGTGACTCTCTATGATACTGATGAGAGAATCTTGATAACATTGTGGATATGATACTGTACTGGAACCTTCAGATCAGGATTCGAATAATAGTGGTGTTCATATTTTAAAAATGTTTATTCCGGGAACCTCTTTTATCATATGCCTCAAATATGATCATTGCTGATTATAAATAACATGTTCAATCACTTTATAATACTTCAAAGGCTTCGACTAAGGTTTTGAATGATTTACCATTTCTGTGGTGACATATTAGCCCATTGTTTCTTATTTGATAATAACATGACATACACATGGAGCTCATCTGTTTATCCATTCCAAGAGTATTATCTAATATAATGTATATAACTGGAAAATACTCTAAAGCGAATAATTCTTAGTTTTATTCACAATTTACTTGGATGACAAAACAACGAATTCCGCCTTTTCGGGTGATGTGGACCAAATAGCTGTCAAATCTCTATAAAATAGTCCACATACTAAAATAGTGCCAGCTATAGTCACTACTTCAGCTTCGGGTTATTTGGTGGACAACACAATGAGGTAACAGCCATTACTGCGCCATTACATTTAGTTTTTAAATGAATGTTGCTGCATTAATCTAGGAGACTACGATCAGATAGTTGAACCGGAGATAATCTCACGGATATTTAATGACTATGGCATTCACAATCGCTAACCACATGCAACATCCACAAGTAATTAATTATCTCATCTTAACATATCGGGTATGGATGATAATCATGCAGAAAGTATGTTCTAAAACAATATAAAACACATTAATCAGAGAAAAGATTCTCAACCTACTGGAATATTATTAATCTGACGATCTCCGTCATTTTGTGGAATCATAACATCTAACAACAAATATCTCGAGACAAGTCAGTTCACAAATAAAAAAATAAGAGAAATATTTTACTGAGGTAATGGAAGATGCACCAAATCTGTTAGAACTGAAAAACCATTCAAGTTCTGAATCTGATAGATCAAACATGTGTTTCAATCTAGAGAAGTGTACACGATGGCTAACAATACCAAATACAAAGAAAGTGTCTAGAAGAACAAGTAATACTATACATGTAATATCGATGCTGTGACCACTTTTATAAGTAGACTGTCGTCATTCAGTTGGGATATTATTGAATAATTATTTATTAACGGAAAGCAACTGCTCTTTCTATAATTGTAGATAAAAATGCTAAATTTGAAACCAGACTTTAATTTTTTTGAAAATTACAGTTCAAACTGTTTTATAATTCATAATTTGTAAATAGGCAGCTTTCGTGGATCTTTGGAAAATACTGAAGGATAATAATTTTTTAACTATCTTTGACAGTCTCATAGGCAATGAATACATATGATAAACTGCACAAAAACATTAGACAACCTTCTCATAAATTATCTGATATACGTCTAACTTGTCTCTCTCTCTTTCTCTCTCTCTAGAGAGAGAGAGGAGAGAAAGTGAGAGAGAAGAGAGAGAAAGAGAGAGAGAGACAGACAGACAGACAGCCGATGAAAGTAATCTGAATATTGAAGCACATAATGTTTATTTAGGAAGCATTTACGTAAGTAACATGGCCGCCGTAAGATTATTACAGTTTATGGATATTGTTTTGTGTGAAGAGAACATTACAAAGAATGCCACGGTTTAGGTTAATGTAAATATAAATGATAATAATATATCATTAGCTAACGGCACAACAACTACCATTAGATGTGCTCAGCAAAGATGGGAGGCTGTTAGAGTTAGTAAAATATAAACTAGGAAAGCTTGTCGTATTTTAGTATTTAGTTTAGTGATTGAATTGTGTTAGCTAATAACAGTTTGAATATATATATTATATATATATATATATATTATATATATATATATATATATATATATATATATAAATATATATATATGACATTATACTAGATGAAGTGTGCAGTCCTATTGTTAATGAGCTCCTCTCTGACTATGCAGTCAAGATGCTATTACATTCTACGCTACATCTACATATCACATATCTACTCCAGATACCTGTACAGAGCTGAATCGTATAATTTGTTAACATTAAAATGTGTTTGTTGTGTAAAGTTTTATGTAGGCGAAGCTTTCAAGTCATCACCATACAAAGGGAGAGAGCGCCGAAGGACGAGGCCAAACCTCGGGAAGGTCACTCGAGAAGGTCAATGCCAATATTTAATGGGCCAAAAAGGTATGTGGCATCGGATACTGATTGAAGGAGATAAAAACGTTATTTGGTGTTGTCAGTTATCTACGAAGAAAAATCCACATCATAATATTTTGTGTCGAGAAATTATTCCCTCAGATTCTTGGTGCTACAAATATTAGAACACTTTTTGTCGAGACGGAAATGAGATATGAACCCTTCACCCTCGTCTCGGCATTTGATTTGCTTAAGTGTCATGCTCTCTGCAATCCGTATATTAAATGCCTATTAATGTCAAACGTTTGGGTCTCTACTTGTCATTCTAGGTCTTCAGATAAGAGTTTGATTTAAATCAAGTTACCTGAGTTTGTGAGATATTTCCCATGAGAATAAAAAAAAACACTCACCAATTTTTAGGGGAAAGTCGGTCCATTATTTGATACGTATCCGCGAATTTGGATGCTGATTTGACTTCCGTGAGTAATATTGAGGCTTGAGGATTTATGAGCCTCTTACCAAGCATTGGATTTGATTTAATGTTAATCACAAAAGACAATTTATTGAAATGGAAAAAAATGTGATTAATGTGTTTTCTGATTTAGTACTAAAGATGTATTGCTTTGGCTAGAGTTAGCTAAGTTAGCTGCATTTGATGTTATTGTCTATGACTGCTAATTCAATTGTTACTGTTTTTACTTTGGAAATCTTCCACCCATCAAACTAGGTTACTTTTCAAAAATTATTATGCTGAATATTATGAAACTTATTCAAGTCTGGCCTTTGTTGCAAGAAGGCGCTTGACCCATCACCTTTAGTACACGTTAATGACTCGCAGTACTACTTACATCCAGGTTGTGGGAATGAATCGAATATCAATAAAAGACTTATATATATGATCACCATTTTATTTCTATGGCAACTAACCAATCTTGCCATTCTTCCACTTCGGCTGCTGCCTCATTGTCAGTCCATTATATTATAATTGCATTTGCATGTATGAAAAGAGTATCTTCGTGACATAACTGGACCAAAGAATTACTGTATGTATAAAAAAACAATAGGTGAAATTATTAAACGGTATAATATTAAATATCATTGTTATGCCGATGATACACAAATGTACATGACTTTGAAGTCATGTAATAAATGGTCTTCAATTGAAGCTTGTATTGCATACATAAGTACTTGGATGAACAGCAACATGCTGAAATTGAATAAGGACAAGACAAAATTCATTGTTTTCTCATCCAAGCAACATATAAAGAAAACTGAGAATCTCCGCATTAAGGTAGGATCCGGTTATATAAATTCTTCCATTTCTGAAAGAAATCTAGGGCTTATATTAGATAATACTCTAGGAATGGAGAAGCAGGTGAATTCTGTATGTAAGTTCTGTTATTATCAAATAAGAAATATAGGACTTATTCATAAGTACATAAATATTGAGACATGCAAGACTTTAGTCCAAGCCCTTATTATTTCTCGACTGGACTATGGCAATGCATTACTATATAATATCCCCCTCTCTTTGACCAACCGCCTACAGCGAGTGCAGAACTGTGTTGCACGTCTGGTGACACGCACTCACAAAAGGGAACATATAACACCAGTTTTGTTCCAGCTGCACTGGCCTCCTGTACGTTTCAGATCATTGTACAATATCCTGTTTCGTACCAGTGAGAATGCTCCGATCTGAGTCCTATTCACTTTTGAGGGCACCAAGAAGCAATGTACGGAGAGAGATCCTCCCGAGCATCAGCTCCCAGGCCGTGGAACAAGTTGCCAAACCACATAAAACTCACACCAAGTAGAGACATATTTTGTAAGGTTCTTAAAACCCATGTATTCAAGTTGGCGTATTTATAATATTACACCAGTTTATTATGTATGAAATGTATTTGATCTATATGAGTTCAGAATATGTTTTAATTGTGTTTTAAATGTTAATCGCCTTAGAGCAATTTTGGTTGAATAAGGTGCTATATAAAATACTACTATTATTATTATTACTATTACCAATATACCTGAAATATTCAAACTCACATTGACCTAAGTTTTAAATCGTTGATTAGGCAATTATTTGGTTCATTTCGTATCCCATGTTGAGAAACGTGTTCATAATAGAATAACCTTAACTGTGTGAGATTTCCCCGCTGTTTGTGTATTAATATCCTAGGTTTTTATTGCACTTGCCTATTTAGCTTTGACCTTTGAAGAAGGTTGCATCTCTTCTTCGTGTGTATTTTATTGAAGTTAACTGATAGTGATCCCTATAAACCTAGAAGTCTTCGATTTCATAGATTACAAATAAAACACTAGAACCAAAAAGACGGCAGTAGAAAAACAACTAATTTATATTTAATCTTATGACACATCGTGATTATCTTATCTATAATTGTATAAATAAAAACATGATATATATATATATATATATATATATATATATATATGTGTGTGTGTGTGTGTGTGTGTGTGTGTGTGTATGTGTGTGTGTGTGCGCGTGTGTGTGTATGTGTGTATATATATATATATATATATATATATATATATATATCCCGATCACTACCAATTTGAAGACTATAAATATTGATAAAATAATAGGTGGTTTACCATGAAGCTGGAAAAACATTATCACCATACATAGTTATTTTGCATCAATACGTCTATTTGTTGGACAACGTTCCCGCCCCCATGTGACGACGTTACGTTATTATATTATTCTAAATGAAATATGAAATGGTCTTTGGAGATTTCAGGGAGGTCACGTCAACAGCCAATTTTCATTATCACTTCTCTGTGTAGCTTAATTGGAAGTTATATTTTTCGAAATGATACAGAGACAGGCAGCAAAGGATGAGACTTGGGACAATAGCAAATGCTCTGCTTAATAGTTCAACATAGACATAAACGTAGAGATAGACATATTCTTTATTGACAGATAATAATACAGGAATTCTTGTACACATTGAGAGTACCTTAACTAATATACAGACATTGATACCACATTCATATCATATCTGTTTGATTATAAATGGTGTATATTTTGATTACAGAATAACAATGATGGGATCAATATATGTTAAACAAATGAATTGAGTTTTGGACAAAAGATTTCCTATACGCTTGAGTTTTTATGGTAAGTCTCACATAAGAAATATACTTATGAAATGGATGACTTTCCATGGAAACAACACCCTCGACCTTTTTGGTGACATATTTAATATACATATCATCTATGCTTGATATATTTGTTTTTGTGACATGTTTATATATCCTCTTGATAGCTGTCTTATCAACAGAGGTAATAGTGAACCACAAAAGAGTTATGTTATAACAGACTACACTTTCTATCATTGACTTTTCTATACAATAATAGTAATTTCGGATTTATGTGATAGCAGTCTTTCTGATTCAACAACAAATCAGATCCAGATAATGGTACTTATGTTTGGTCTTATGTTGTCTCTAGGGAATCATATGTAAACCTTTTGCGAGACTAATCGATATTGACCGTGATCATAAGGAATTCACATTGAATATTTTCGAGTCGTAAAAGTAAAATTATATCTGCATCCACTGTCTTTCATTACATATAATAGTAACAGGTTAAAGTAGTTTCATCTTTTTGAAACATATTATTTCAAATTATCGTGTGCATGTGTGCGTGTGTGTATGTATGTGTGTGTGTCTGCGTGCGTGCGTGTTATGATACATATAGAGAGGCTTACCTCCATAAATATAAATATAAATACAACTAGAGGCCTATATACATCAATATAAATCTACAATGTTCCATACCTCCACATATTGATACATATATGCGTATACCTAAGCATGTGTCTGATCTACTCATCAGCCTGTGGGGCCCAGCTAATTCGCTTTTCGTACGCGATAAATATGTCACGCCAACAGAAAGGTGGCTACATGCAGGCTACGTACAAAACGCGGAAGTACGTCAAACATACCATTTTACATCACAGCTCGCAGCAAACAACACGTGCGTGTGGTTCAATGGTGACTTGCTACATACATATCGTAACTACTTTGACACATCAGTTTATATTCAACCTTAATTTGCTGTGTGCCAAAAGAAACCTGTATATAAAACATTTCGACACCTCAGATGCTGACCAGTAACATCCCACTAAGATATCTGTAAAACCTAATGCAAAATTTCAAGGATCAAAAGTAATTACCTCTAAAGGCAAAATTAAATTCAGTTGCGGGTATACGATACTGTGCTTAAAATTCTAAGCCATCATACCACATCAACTTATATTTAATGTAACATGCATACAATATTTCCTAGTTATGGGCTATTGCAATTAAGCAAGTCTACGACAAAATCTAGATGAGTTCTATGATTACAGAATCATCATACCAGGTTTCTGGATTTCTTGGATCGATGGTTATTTTTAAATTACATCCAACTTCACAATATTCGTCACTATATTAAGAACCCACTGCACCATATTTCTGACTAATCTACGATTATCAGAATGATTGGATATATTGGATATATTTACACTTGTAATCTGACTATTGTTGCCAAACGTCAGGTCATTGCTCCCAATAATATTTGTTTTTTTCTCCTCAGAAAACAGGTTTCGCCAATGTTTACATGATATAAATTAGTTAGCACACAAAAAATCGTACCTGTTATATTACTAATGTTGCCTACCATCTTGTTATAACACAGAGTGTACGATTTTCTACACATGAACAAAATTCATCATTTAAAGGTTTTGTTTCCGATCAATACAGACATCAAGTACGATTTAAAAATAAACCCATCATGAGCTAATATCATATATCCATCGCCAAGTATTCTGCCAATAGGAATTGTTGGCTTTGTAAGATGACCCCCACGTCTGTAGATGGACAATCGGTGTATTGACGTGCAGCTGAAACAAAACGGGTGTTCTATGTTCCCGTTTATGAGTGGGTGTCACCAGACGTGCAGCACGGTTCTGCACTCGCCTTAGGCGGTTTGTCAGAGAGAGGGGGATATAATACAACAACGCATTCTAATAGTTCAGACGAGAAATAATAAGAGCTTGGACTGTCTCATCATTTATGTACTTATGAATAAGTCCTACATTTCTTATTTAATAACAATGGGGCTTAGATTTAGAACTCACCTGCTTCTTCATTCCTATAGTATTATCCATTAAAATCCCTAGATTGGTTTACAGGCATAATAATTTACATAACTGAATCCTATCTTAAAGCAAAGACTCTCGGCTATCTTCACATGTAGATTGGATGGTAAAACAATGAATTCGGTCTTATCCTTATTCACTTTCAGCATTATTTCTCCAATACAAGGTTCAATTGAAGCTGAAATAGCATCCCCTTTATCAGATGGCTTTAAAGTCATGTACAATTGTGTATCATCAGCATAACAATGATAACACTGTGTTATGTCGGTGAGGTACAATGTTACCCAAGTGAAGGCCTTTTCGTTGATTCCAAAGGAAAATTCTAGATGCTTAAGTAGTATCAAATGACCCATTACATCAAAAAACTGTAGCTAAATCCAACATAATAATTAATGTAGTCATTGAGCCTTCATCAAGAGCCTCAGCAATGTCACTGTGCACTTTCAAGAGAGTAGGTTCTGTTGAATGACCTCTACGATAAGCAGATTTATCACTGTCATGAAGGTCATTGTGCTTTAAGTGTTCTGTTATACACCTTGCTATTATCTTTTCAATACCTTTGGAGATGAAAGTAAGGGTAAGAAATAGGACGATAATTTTTCATATCTTCCTTATCCAAAGCAAATCTCTAAAGCGGCATCGCTGACTCATCCATTAACCAATAGTAAATTATATCTTCTGTTCCGAGATCTGTGTCGTTGAAAAGGAAACCATTAATATTTCGAGTAAATAATACAATACGTTTGGTCAAATATTAAACTCAGAACATACGTCACGGTGGCTCAAAACTAGTTTTAGAAAAAAACTATGGCTGGTTCATTGGCGAAAACGGTGAATTAATATATGATAGGTACCGGACTCAAATACACTAACCGGCTACTAATCCTCACTAAGTCCTCACTGGTTGATTCCGCAATAAATAAATATTTAGTTGGCTGATTTGTTATGGTTAATTTGGTTTATAATGCTGTAATTGGTAGCTAAAACGGGATACACCTTAGCGAGTTGAGTTAGTATAGGATTGTACGGCCCCTTATCTGGATGAGGAAATTGCAATCAGATAAAAAGATTGGCAGTAAATTGAATATGAAATCCTCATATGAGTGAGTCAATTTATGATTGTAATTAAAATAATATTGATGTAGATAACATTGCAGTCAGACATATTTTATTACTGACAGTATTCAGTCATTGTGAGGTCTAACTTCGCTACAACAATTGCTGTGAAATTAACGTTAGTTGGACTAGGAATCAGATACTGCGAGGTTTATTAAATGAAAGGATAGTTGATAATTAATAAAGGAAAACATCATTCGTTGTTCAATATCTGACAAAGATAATGAGGAAACGATAGAACAAATGTATAATGTGTGCACGCACGCACGCGTGTGTGTATGTTTAAATATATATATATATATATATATATATATGTGTGTGTGTGTGTGTGTGTGTGTGTGTGTGTGTTTTGTGTGTGTGTGTGTGTGTGTGTGTGTGTGTGTGTGTGTGTGTGTGTGTGTGTGTGTGAGTGTATGTGTGTATGTGTGTGAGTGTGTGTGTATTTCCTAACGTACACACGCACACATACATAAACACACAAACGCAGGAATATAAACTATATCGAATCTCTAGCAGTGGCCTTGGACACAAGTCGTATGGTTGGTATGTTTTACATAACAACTTCAGTCGCATATACAATTCAAGTTAGAATTATCTGGTAATAGAATTATCTTTCCTAAGTCCATTTATGTCCTGTTTGTACTATGACATTCAAGTCTAGCTCTAGTCTGCTTGTCATAAATAAAATTTAAGCATGTTACTATAACTATATAGTTTGTATAGCAGATATTAAGTCTGGTTTTTAAATATTATTATATAGTTTTAACAGCGCCGAAGCTATAACGCCATAACGGTCCGCCATAACCTGCCCGTTGTACAAATTGACATTTCCAGATTCTCTGTGCCAGTGCCTAATTCCGCACTGCTAAAACACACAGTATTACCCCCTTTTAATATATATATATATATATATATATATATATATATATATATATATATATATATATATATATATATATATATACAACACACGCGCACTTCAATATGTAACTTCTTGATAATAAGTAATATTTATCACAGTCTGTGGACACTACAGTCGACATAAAGAGTATTTAGCAGTTATAATCACACTATTATTATTACCAGGAAGATGAGGTAAAACTAAACTAAAACAACAACAAATAATCAAATAATCATGTTTCTTTGATTGT
The DNA here is from genome assembly GCA_025642065.1 of Paralvinella palmiformis. Taxonomy (NCBI): domain Eukaryota; kingdom Metazoa; phylum Annelida; class Polychaeta; order Terebellida; family Alvinellidae; genus Paralvinella; species Paralvinella palmiformis. The sequence goes on along the minus strand of JAODUP010000007.1, from coordinate 2,047,618 downwards.
ATGCAATTCCATAATAAAGTCTTCTATATGTAACTGTCATTATGTAAGAAATAGGAACTGGCAGCAAACACGAGTCTGGTAAATATACAATCACATTATTTCATATTAATGAATACATGTATGACAATTATGAAAATTATCTTGTATTACTCTTGATTATATCATTGGTATCTGTGATAATGTTTTCGCGAGGACCAGAATAATTATTAATAGTTAATTGTTATTCTTCTGTGAGAAGCAAACAGACTTATCAATTTAATAAAGATCCTGAAGCTACTCTTATTTCCTACATGGAGTAGTCTGCAGGCAGAGCATTTGAAATAACTGTTATGTCGAAACTACTGAATATTCCCGTCCTCCGTATACAGAAAAGTGAATGATTTTACAAACATAACAACTGCTATGAGAAGTTTACCTGGACAATGTGTCGTTATGGTTAACATTTAGATTTGGTGTCTATATTAATCTAAGAACAAATACATTATCATCACTGAAGGAATTCTACAAACTGAAGTAAGCATTTATGTTGAAGAATCCACCATATTTACAGGACATGGAGCAAAGAAAACTAGGAAATTAGGTTATAACGGAACCGATTATGTTTCAGCAGCTCGAAGGAACTTCACAGTTAATTATCTCGTTTTAAACAGTACCACTCAGTCATGTCCATCTTTTGAATAGATCAGAAAAAAGATCATGATTCTCAATCTGGAAACGTCTGTATCCGAAAACTTTTCGAATCTTCATGACGAGGTTGGTCGTACTGTAAATGCTATACTCTGTGGATGGCAGTTAAGGCCAATGCCAAAGATATACGGCAACAAGGTTATACCAAATGTCAGAGATTTTGTTGTGATTCTGAGGTACGGCGGTAGATTTCTCGTTCTGTTTGTCCGGTATGTCGCTGATATACGTTTGCAGAGCTGGAAAGGCTGTTCATATATGGTGATGTAGAGCCCATTGGCAACTATTGGGTCGAATTGAATAGTATAACTAATTTAAGATCCTCTTCGGGACGACGGCGTTGTGGAAGATGGCGGAATATATAGACTTGAGCAATCGGGGACGACATCTTCAAGCAGGGTGTTGTAACTTCGTTTGATTTGATGACTTGAATTTTCAGTGTCGATGGGTAGAAGAGCAGCCCCTTCCTGGCAGAAACTGATGTCCTCATTCAGCTATTTTAGAGATAATGGTTTGGGTTATAACAGATTACTTACCAGATACATGAATATAATCTAAGTTTCGTATTCGGTTATTACAAATTACAAACGATATACTTCAATAACAGATGTCATCCAAGGAAGAGGATTACGGAGATGGATTTTTGTTAGAATACTGATACCTTCTCTCATCACGGGATACAACCACCCCCACCACGTGGAGTTTCTACTTCAAACAACTAATATCCTAATAATGTTTTAGATAATAATGTACTGATATAGTGTATGGTAAATAAATATCATTTAAATGTATACGAGCACACCATATCTCTATATATCTATATATCTATCTATCAATCTATCTATCTATCTATCGATCTATGTACCTATGTTTTATGTATCAATATATCTCTTCTTGTGTATGTGCGTGTGTGCGTGTGCGTGTGTGTATAAAAAATGAAACACTAAATCTATTATTATCGCAAAGAGTAGCGTTCATATCAGATAATGATTGCCAGAAATCATTAATGGACTATCCTATCCCTCTCTAGTTATTTAGATGTTAATTAACAAATCAAAAAGTAGTGTATCATCTTAAGATTCTTCCAAAAAAGCCGAAGGAATAAATATTATTATTAATTTCCACATTAACTGACTTCTTTCTGACAAGACTTATAGTACGATTATTAGTCATAATTGATATCATAAGATGAGATAAATAAGTCTTGATGAGTGATGCATGTGCTTAATGATAGTGAGAGTTAATCATTAATAATAATACATAAAATTGTCTGAATTCCACCTTTCAATAGCCATGATTACTTCTATCTGTTAAAGTTATTATGTATATTCGATGCACAACACATGGACTGTTTTATTATTTATAAACAAGATGATCGACTATTAAATTTCAGCCAAGAAGAAATTCTCAAACGGCAACTTTTCTCCTTTCTCGTTCCAGAGTAATTTCGAATCGTGTATAATAATATTGCTTGCGATCATTTCTATTTAAGTATATGACTACCACATTCAAGTTTACGTAAAGTGGTGAATCTTCATATCTTAGTTTCGCATATGGACAGCGGAAAGAAGTAATGTACTCAATACAGAAGAACCCAATAATATCAAATTCGGTTTTGATGAAATAACGAGCTTATAACAGAGTGATATGTTGAGCTGGTTCGAGCCCCAATTAATCCCTTGACATCCATAATAAATGAATTCCTTATCACAACAATAGCGGCATTGTGTATGCACAATCAGCTTGATGTCAGTATTATTGTTTATGCACAATCAGCTTGATGTCAGTATCTTTTTAATCAGATTGTGTGGGAGCGATATATGTTATATAAAAGACACTTCATATTGAAAAACAGCTAAAAACGAATTGGAAGAATGAACGAAGATTAATAACCAATAACTTTGTTATAGTTTTAACTTTAATTTAGTTTAGTTTCATTTGTTTCGGCTACATTGAATTTGGTAATACATTTACCTTTAATAAAGATTTAAAAAAACTCTTTTCAAAAAGATTGCTTTGGGGTATTAAATATAACCATTTCCTTTGGGAACTGTGTTCAACCAAGATTTCCTTGTCGGCAATTCCATGCCAGATAACTCAATACACTCCATGATGCTTTTGCTTGCAGAAAGAATTTAGATGGGAAGATAAAAGATGATGCAAACTCCAACGGATCCAAGGCGAAAGTTATAATAGATAACAGGATTCTTCTTGTAGGTAATAGGTTCTTAACTAAAATCTTAACTATAACCCAAAGATATCCGATTGAACATCTCAGCATATTTCTAATGCTAGCTCTACAGCAAGTATGTCATCAAATGTAACATTTCGCACCCCCTGAGCTTGTTCCTCCTCTGGTATGGATTCTATGATACCCTTGCTGTTGCTAACCCACTTCGTCAACCGTAAGTCTCCAATCCGTAAATCGGTATGTTTTATAGCTGACATAGTAGTATATTTCTGTTCTTGTTTGACCTCAGATGTTCAAGTGACAACAGGTCCTTTGGGCCTATGAAACCTAGAAGATTTATGTCTCCGTGCTCGCTTACACTGGTCCGTCTAGCCACTCCCAATTGCCAACTATCAAATATTGGATCAGTTGCCTGTTTTGCCTCCTGACTGACAAACCTGACAAACCGAATAAATTTCACTGTATCACCATCTTCCATTATTTTCAATACAATGCTCATACATCATTCATGTATGTGAAATGGATTGGTCAACTCTAATATGTGGCCATGTCAATGCTTTGTTTTAAAAAATTCCCTTCTATTTCTGGATCTCCGTATCTGTCATATAATTCGTGGAGGCCAGCAAGATATCCATTTTCTTCATCTAAATATGAGAAGCCAGCCACAAAATAAATTAGTTTCTCTACTTGTGTACTGATCTAAGTAATTTAACTTCTCAGCACTATTATCGCAGATTTTATCACCATGGTCTTAAATTGTCTCATAAATGAAACTCAAGTGCTAAACTTCTTCAACTCTGATGCTGATGTTTTTAGATGCTGCACCAGAGACATCACAGCAATGACCTATTTGAGCACATGGTTTCTATCTGGTCTAATATTTTCACATTTGTTCTTCTTCAATGGTTACATCTTTTTCTACTAATTTGAATCGCAGTTATTTTTTCCTTTTCCAGATCTCCCTTCTTCCCTAAAATGGCTGTTTTAATAGCTAACTCAGCTCTGTTCTGTTCTTCCTATTTTGAGAAAGAATAGATCGTCTGCTATATGTGCTACTCCTGCTGGATATGCTACTCCTGCTGTCACGTGATTTCCTGTGTGGCACTGAGGCGTTATGTGAATCATTAGACCTTTGTTTAGTCAAAAAGCATCCATGTAAATTCTGCAAATTTTGAGAATATCTTGGCCTGTTTTGAACCAATTGCTATCATATCCTAAAGATTGATTATCCGTTAACAGTACTCTGAGTTCTTCAATAATTTGCAGAAACCTATCATGTAAGGGCATCCATTGTGCACAATGATCCTTCTTCATCTGAGCAACATCAATCCGAGACATCAAATTATTAATACAGTCCATATTCTATTTACGATATGTACAGAGATTATCCAAGCGATGTTGTTTCCTTTGAATGGGGTGTTCCAGTCCCCTTTCAGTCATATTTCTATGACATCCATCCATCTTGATGTTAAATTATATCTTCATCATCAGTGGGATGAACATATGCCTGGACTTTATCCATATTATTCATCTTCTATTGAAATACTGTCCGATATACTACTATATCGCAGAGACCAAAACGCCTGATAAGCATTGCCAAACCTACTTTGGACGCATATTCTAATAAGATCTATTCCACAACCAACATGTTCTTCTCAATACAAATTCCACTTCAGCTGAAATTAGCTGGGAGGTTTTGACAAGGAATAATATATTCTAAGAAAATATTGTATGTGTGGATATTTTGAATGATAACTATTCTAGACACACGCAATGACACAATTACACACATACACACACACACACACACACACATATATATATATATATATATATATATATATATACTTGAAAATAAATATGGAATCTAATTTTATTGTTTGTTATTTCTTACTTATAATTATGTTTTTCCAGCGAAAGTATCGGGATATGTTAATTTTATATATTTATCGATATAATTACCCTATGAGGAATATATTGAGGCATTTGAAAGACTATTGGTGTTCTGGATCATGGTGAATATAATGAAATATGATTATTATTGCCAAAATGCTAAATATACGATATATTGGGCCGTTAATCAATGCATTAACTAAAGCAGGAATTTGTCAGGAAATCGAATTCAAACGTTCTGATTATTTAGAGTGTTCAATGAGGCACACGAATCACAGTTCAATATTTCGTATGACAACCACGGGCATCGTACAGAGCTTGTACTCATCCAGGCATGCTGTCAATCAGGG